>KZ538180.1:12258-106715 GCA_000934665.2 Catajapyx aquilonaris | reverse complement strand
ATAGCCATAATTATTGCAAAGGTTACTACTAAATCAATGAGTCACTCCTATGGAAAAGTCTTTCATAACCCGAGCAACGCCGGGTATCCTGCTAGTGTTATATGTTTATGATGAAAAGTCGAAGAGAAAAAAATTGAACTTGCTATATACCGTCGCCATGTAGCGATATTTATAGCTTACTCCGCACCCGCAGTACGAGAAGTGAATGTCAATGAGACCAGAGTAAAGCCAGTTACGTCATTCGTTTCTGCTACCCTCATTTCCACCTTAACAGAGCTCACCTCCGCTCACTGCAAATCACAGCACTTGTCTAATTTCCCCAGGGAACGGAGACGGAAAAGAGTGAACCAAACTCCCTTTAGTATATGAACTTAAAAAAGTTTTTTCCAAGCCAAAAAATCTGGGCCGCCCATGTATACTGCATAAGGATGGGTGGGCCATATCAGCTCGTCACTTGCAGCTAGACATTTCCGAAAGTCTCTTAACTTTTTTTCTTCTTCCTTCTTCTCCTTCTTTGCTGGGTGGGGGTCGTACAGTATTATTTTTTTATGTGCAAGTGGGAGGCACTGACAGGCTTCGAAGCAGGCATAAACTGGCCTCGAAACATACTGTGTAAAGAATGAACTGCTGGTAGAGATCCAAGAGTTCAGAGGGGGGGGGGGGGTCCTCAGCACGACTGCTTTAATTCTGCTCCTTGCCAGCCAAAGCCAGTATATAGTCAGTGTGTAATGGGGGAGGATAGGGAGGGTTTTCTTGTACAAGGCTGGCACGGCGGAATCGGCTTTGTGTCACGGCATGTACCAGTCCGATCTAGCCTGAATGGATATTGACAGGCTGGGAAAAGGATGACCGGATCCGTCGACTCAAGAAAACCGATGCTATATTGGGCTTGCGGTTTTCCAAGTTTCGGGACCTGAAGCGCCTGAATTGACGTGCATTACGTAAAAGGGCGTTCTCTTCAAGTTGTCTTGGTGGCTCCACACCTGGCATAAAACAAGGTTGTGAGATGTTTGTCTAAGCCAAGGTGACAACGACATACATTTTCCTTCACACTGCAATCATACATATATGTAAAAACCTCTTCTGTGTTTTGCACCAAAGCAGCATTTAGTAGTGGTCTGACCTGTTGCGCAAATCCGAGGCTTAAAAATAATTAACTGGAGTGCAAATTTCTGCGCCGCACTTACTAGACTGTAATTATCAGCGGCGTGCAGAATTAAAAGGTAGTTTTTGAATCGTTGGATAACTGCACCTGGAAAAGCCGAGAGAGAGAATGGGGGCTGAAAGCTTCAGTCTTATTTTCCCCTGGAATTAAAATTTACAACCGCAACTCCTGGGCTCAAACAGGCGAATGTAAGGCGCAAGTTGGGCCCGGATTTACGCGAGGAACTGAGAATAGAGTTGCGTCCTCCCAGCCTCTGATGTGATGAACAAGTTTTCCCCGGACTCGGCTGGATCTCGAGTTATGGAGTTGCGGATGGATTCCACCGCCAAACTTTTCCCTTCTTTTATGCCGTCTTAATATAGAGTCTCGGATATAAAACGTCAGTCAGTTACAAGCTGCCAGGAAAAGGCGAATCCTCCTTGGGCTCTTTTCTTCCAACCCCTCCCTCACCTCCCCTGCCCTCCTTTCGAAAAAAAAGTAAAGATTAAACGGATTTACCGCCGGGAAGTAAGCTCTTTTGATGTATAAATCCGCTTTCAATTAGAATATAGTCTGCCACCGAGCAGCTTAGGACAGGCTCCGGTTATGAAAATTCTGTCTAATGTCAATGACGAATATTGTTTGCAATTTGTAAATGGTACTTTTAAGTAAGCTCATTGAATCCGATTACTTCGAAAGTATAACCGGCTGTATTGTGACGAATATTTGTCATTTTATTAGTGAGCGACATAGTTCATTAAAAGACACAAAACGCACATATGCTAATGTTGTTAAACATTTCTCTGTTTCAATTATATGATTGTAACTTGCCTAATTACAACTTTTTAAAATGCCATGGCTCGGTGTAAAATTTTCATAGGACATTAGCAAAATCATATTCATATGATGATGATTATGCTACTCCATTCTGCACTGTAATCGAGTTACTGAATGCGCCTAAACATTTGTGACAGTTGGACAGTGCGGCAATGTTTCCATATTAGCGGTATAATAATGCCAGAGTTCGTACTCTGTACTAATACATGCATTTAAATTCGAGCGGTCGAGCTACACATCACAGGCCTAGGGTTTCTGTTGGTTATTTAATGAGGAATTCAATGAGGAATCATTAAATAACTAGATCCAGCCTGTCACTTTGAATATGTGCATGCTGTAGCCACTACAGTAACAATATTCGAACTCTGATTTTTTTCTGCATGGCAGCATTTCTTTTGCAAAATTAACTCCATGCCAACTTGCACCAAAAAAATATTTCGAAAATGGGTAAACCCCCAGCGGGAGCTGGATTACCAAGTGTGGTTTTCGTTTCATCCCTCGGTCAAGAGTCGCATATCAATAATGGAATGCAGATTGGAACTTGCAGTGTGCAGTGCCCATTGTACTCTGCTGCCAATTGGATTGAGATCAGTGGTTTTTGGAGCCCCCATTCTCCCAACGGAGGTGCGTTGTATCAGCGGGGGGGATGATTTTTTTTGGCAGAATCCAGCGGGGACAACATGTTGCAGTCTCGCCTGGATTCATATTGAAAATCAACTGGTTGTTACCGAGCCTCAAACAGGGGCCTGCTGGCTCCATACAGGGTGTCGCATAACGATTCTAAGCCAAGTGACACCTTGTAAATGCTTGGCGTCACGAACACACCCAACGGCGGGGCTTCTGAATGGGTGTAACTGCTTTGGAGTGATGTTTGGAGGCTGGCCTGTAACGAGCTGGAACTGTGAATGACACTGCCTTTGTAGCACAAGCATCCGCACTCAAATTCTCTGGACAAGTACTCCGGCACGTTTCGTCTCTAATATATTCCGTGGGGGTCCCCCAGCACTCTGTGAACCGCAACTTGGCGTCTTATACCTGGGATTTCGTGCGATGCATATACGTGCACATTCCCTGGGCTGCAGGAGTGTAATGAATGCGTCCCTCGGTGTCACAGCATGTTCAAGCACAATGTCTGCCATTCAAAATTAGGGTCACATTCATTACCGGTATGGCGCAGTAGGGCTTGCGGGCAAAGGGAAATGTCGAATATCGTTTTCGAGCTGGGTGTGTACAAGGTACGTCACGGAATCCGGGACAAACTCTCAAGTGAAATAAGTATGAAGGCATTCCGCACATTCACGCGCCTCTTGACGTGGGTAGGAAATGGGCATGAAGGCGATGTGATGTAGTGAGTCCTCACATGTTGCGCTACAAGATCGCATGACAGATGGAAAAAATACCCTTATTGGCTGGTGTTGGAAACAGAGGTTGGAACACGACCGTCTCATTGGAAGCGAAAGAAGAAAAAAACAGCTCGTGCATAGTCGAAATATTCCGCATATCTTTATTCTAACAGGCTATATTTCTCTCCGTGGGATGTTCGTCCGACCTGATAGCACCACTATCTTTCGCACGACTTGAGAGGCAGGATTGTGCAGAGGAAAGGTTCTCTATCTATATGCGTGAAGAATAGTAGTATAAAAAATTCCTGGTAAATCTTCACATCGCCATTATTTTTAATTACTGTACCTAGAAGTTATCCAGTTGTACATTATTGGAATGACTCCCCAGGCAATCACCTATCCTGTATCGCCTTTTGCCATCTATGCTCCCATGCATTTTTTCACCCGCCATTTCGGACAGGCGTCCGGCCCCCGTGATTTATGTACCCGCTTTTTTGTGTGTGTGCACGTCGATCAAAAACCGGCATCATTAGTGTCTTTGCCTCCAGCGGCAACTCTTCACGCCCACTGGAATCTCACCTGTCCTCCAGCAGAGGTGATTAGGCAGGGATTGACCGGACCAAGTATAATCAGACATCGATTCACCTGAATATACGTACAGTACGTCTGGTCGCTTTCATGTACGAGGTCATACACATCTAATAATGATCCGGAGTGTATGACCCGAAATTGTTGGGAGTAGATGCCTCTGCCTTTATTACAGGGCTAAAATACTGCATGGAATTAAAAAAAAAATCCGGGGGAGAGGGTTATATGCCGGCCCACATTTCAATATCGAATTAGTTCCGGCGAGCGGAAGAGGGCATTAATCGGGAAATCCTGTCCCGCTTGTCATTTGCACATATCACGGTTAGCTGATGGATTCAACATTCGCCATATTTCATTTCCCTTCTTTACTCGTTGCGTTGCGCTCTCTTCGGTATTGACTAACCCAAAAAAAGTGAATCCAGTACCTGTCATGACTTTTGGAGGTGTTGAAGGTACGAAATATTTTGCGAATGGAATAAATATTGCGCTTACCTGGGATAAAACGGGGTCGATGTGTGAACTCGGGGTATCGTAAATTTTATGAAAGAAACTCACTGATAACGTCGAGACTGTTGCTGACACCTGTTGCTGACATGTCAAGGAGGGAAAAGGAAGAGTTTGTGGTATAGAGAATAACGTAAGAGCGGATTTGAATTTTTTTTGTTATCAAGAAACTTGTGATGCATGGGCTTGAGCCGGCTTTAACCGTGATGAGAAATATGTCTTAATTTCCCATTAACGGTGAAAATTAATGATGGCTGAAAAAAATGGAAGGTCGCACCGATATTCCTTCCCGGTTCGGATGGTAATAACACTTGAAACACCGCGTACAGTGGAGGGGGTTGAAGCCAATAATGGAAACCGGGCATGACAAAAGCCCTCTTCCTTCTCCTGACAGACAATTTGTCATTCGTTGTTACTATTCCCGGGCTGCCGTAACCGCAAAATGTGCGAATTTGCCTTTCTCTGAGGGCTTTAAAAACAGAAGGCGACAGGCCCCTGGCAGACCTTTTTTTGCTGAACCTAGAACCAGGGGCTCATATTCCTAGGAAAAGTAGGGGGGATGTGGAATGCCCATGAAGTTGCTCATCTCATCAGCTTATTATTCTGCCACAGTCGAGGAAAAGATTGCTCCGGTAGTAATTAGCTGGGAGATGCAGCTCCAACCTCATTATCTTGTGCCCCCGTCTTAGACTTCGTATCAGTTCGCACCTTCCAAATTAAGCTTCTTGATGCTGTAAACTGCCAAGTGAGACGGTGTTGCCTTTGAAGTTTACGTTGTGCACGGAAACAGCTTAATGAAATATATTTTTCTTTCATAAAAGTTCGGGTTTTGCACTTTTCTGCACAAATTATGGACGCATTTCGGCTACTGAATTGCGTATACTGTAACGAGCCGTGTTGTCATTACCTTTTTTGAATGCCAACCCAAATAGTAATTAGCAAGAACAATCTTTTGTGACGCCCTTTCATACATTTGTTGAATTTTAACAAATTTCCCAGATTAGTGTGTTGATTAATAGGCGTACATTAAAAGTTTTGTGCTTTACAGTGCTTTACAGCCACATTGTTGCTAAAACAATGTACAGTGCTCTTCCACGCTGTAAAACATTTTCTCATTATTAATCTCTAATGACGTTTAATCCTTCACCACAGCTAATTTGCGCGCTAATAACTTTCTGTAACACTCGATAATGATCAAAGGTGAAGCTTACAATCAAGTGACATTAAAAGTTGCTGAGTGCATTACAGCATTTTTTTGCACACCACATATACTGGATTATTTTTGGTGCACTGTATTTTCGGTTTGTAATTCCAAAAAATATAAACCACATAGTTTTTAAAAAGCCATTAGTGCAGAGCCCCATCAATGATCCCCCTCAAATAGGATTGCCCCGAGTCTACTTCGGCCCCTGAGCTTCTCAACCTTCAAAAGTTGACAGCTGCCACTAAACAACGTGACATTTATCTTCCACTTGCACTTTGCCACCATCCAACCACTGTCTCCTCTAACACACCCCGAAAAAAACACACTCTGAGGTTACGAGGTTAAGCCTTAATTCCATGCCCAAAGTAAAAGTATATCATGTGGCCAGTGGCCATCGGATGTGACGGGAAGGTCTCGATCCTCTCGTTGACCCTTCGCATCACGGACCATCTCTCAGGAACATCTGTCAGGAACGGAGGTTGACGCTGACCCCCTCCTTCTTCTATTATTTCTTTTTTCTACTCCACTTGAACCAAGAGCCATTGCGGGGGTCTCATGATCAATAGCGCCCACGTCGTTGGCCATTTCTCAGTCCTCCGTCTGGTACACCCGCAGCCCAATTTTTTCTCTGTTGATAGAGGTCATGGAGGTGGGTTGCAGTATCCTTGTGGTACCCAAAAGTCATCACTTTTATGCAGCAAGAGACCAGGGGCGGATTTTTGCCATTTTTTTTGCAACCCCAGTAGTTGTAATGGAACGGCTTTCGTGAGCACGTTGCGTGACGTAAGCAATAAGAGGCGTCCTAATGCAGGATGGGTTTTAAAGCCATAGAGCAGGGGATTAGTACGGGGGGTGGTGGGGGAGGGGCGCCAAAAAAAAGCACTCTAAATGTTGGACACTGCTGGCCATAACCCGAAAGCGTGACTTTCATGAGACCAACATGCGGTTGTCACGGGGATATGCAAACTATAAATGCGGTTACCAATCATTTTCTAGTGCCTTTTGCGGGAAACTAAAATTTATCTCCTCCCGAATAGTTGAAACAAATCCCGGAATCCTTGAGATTTTGCGGGGGGTGAGAGGATTTATCGCGGAGCTATTCCCACGTCGGGAGAAAACCAAGGGAGGTTGGGTAACTATGAGCAGAATTTACGGGCTTCTCTATGGGTACGGCTCCGTATAATTACAGGGAGGTAACTTCCTTTCCTCCGTATATATACAGCTACGAGCATCCTTGTTAATGCTGACGTTAGTACTTGTTTGTTTTTGTTTCAAACTACTAGAATTCGAGTGTGCTGCTGCTCTCTCTATTGCTACAGGCACACAATTTTCTGGAGAGAGAGAGAGAGAGTATATATGTAATGGTCACAGGATGGTTGGGCAATTATATTGGCCTTCTTCGGGGCCAATCACGCGTTTTCTACCCAAGGAACTCGGAGGAGTTGGATCTGAAGTCTAATTAATCTCGGAAAGAAGGGCAAGGGCTAAAGGGGAAGAACTGTGGGGGGATAGTTCTCTCGCCCTATTTCACCCCCCCCCCCTTTACCCCCCGTACCAAATCGATCGGAGGGGGAGGGGGGCTCAGAATCCTCCAGGATTCGATTACTGGATTTTATGGTTGATTAGAAGGAAGGAAGGGAACAACGGTGCTTAAATGGGAGGGGATGGAGCCCAAAGTTGCTCATCGACCTCTTAGGATTATTATGCGGACCGGAACTGATGACCTTCCAAGTGCCTCACCTGACCAAGCATAATATTATCCTCGCATCAAATTTTAATAATTCAGCTTTTTTGTGGGCTCTTGGGCTGTCCTTTGAATTTTGAAAGAGCTATCATTTACTAGAGGACTACACTTAAATTTCTCGGAAATTTAGAAGGATCATAACACGTTTAAAAATGTTCATTTATAGACTCAGATGATATCTACAAAAATAATAATAACCTGTTCAAGTAATAACTTTTGTGCTGATTATACTTGCAAAACATATCCCAAGAGAGAAAGTACAATGTAATTATATATACTCTTGCTGGATCATGCATGAACATTAAATCTGCTTTATAGTCACGTTGTCTATATTATACACCACTCACCCTGTACAGATTTTTCAGTCATATTATTTGTATAGTTTTCCATACTGAACGAGTATGTCATTTGATCTCAAAAAGTATGACAGTTGCATTGTATTTCCCTTTTTTAAAGGCACTGATGCATTTTGTAGGCTAAAAACATTTGAATTGGCTCCACATGGAGATGAGCTTTTGGGCACAAAAAATTCCAGCCGGTTCCAATTACCGAGGGAGTAGCCTTCCGTTCCTGAGAGGAGAGAAATTGCTCTTTGTAGAACAAAAATACTGATGTACGGGCGGAGGCAATTTTGCTAACGGAGCGAACGTAATCGCTTGACTTTTAGAGCGAGAAATTTTGGGGCCTGATACGCAAAGAAGTTGTGGTCCGCTTATAATCGCATAGCCCCATTTCCCACCCGATCTCTCCCAGGGATCAAGGGACATTGAGCAATCGAGGTTTTGGGAGAAAGACCGGTTGCTGCTGCCACCGCGTTTTATGGCTGATACATGTTTCCTGATAATTCCCGACAAACATTTTCGGCCAAACTCAAACCACACTTAAGTGCGATACTGTATATCATATTTTGTATTCGCATCTGACAAAAGGTGGGCTTCAAGCACAAAATGTTTGCTTACAATAAATTATATTTAACACAGATATGCCAACGTTCTATACGTATAATTATAAGACACTTCCTGTACAGTTAGATTTTTATCATTATGTTAGTTCTACATTTGCTCATTGAAAGTATTTTTTTTAATTAACAAAAATAATTCAGACATATTTGGGCTAAAACTCATTAAGTATAACAGGCACTGGAACAGAGGAAGTGTTGTATCCTTTGTTACCCAGAGTTTATCCTATAGAACTTGGTATTATTACGAATCACTCCATATAGTATGGCCAGCTGATGTAACAAAATTCTTGAATTCGAGGGGGGAAAATGGATCTGGTAATCACAGTTTGGACATCATCAAAAGCGCATTCTACCGGAACAGGAAATTGGAAAAAAAGGGGGAACGGAGCAGAGCCAAAGCATCTGTGTTCCGGTCACCCTCCTGCCCTCTTCCTTGATGGAGTACCCTAGTGCCAAGTAATAACCTTTTTCTTGTGCCATCGGCGCAGCTTCCTGGATCTCTGGCTCTATCTTTTTTTTCTCTTCTTTCTTCTTCCTCAGTTCTTAGCTCCCCCCAGGAAACAGGCCGCTGGGGAGACCTGGCACAGATGCTTGATAGGACACTTAACCCTTCCGCGTAACTGCTGATGCCATAATCGCAACTCTTACGGGCGATTGCAAAGTCAGGTGGAAGTGTGCGCCCTGCTCACTTTATGTACACGTCGCTGTTATCGATGCGGTACTCCAGGGAGGGCCCTCCGACCGTAAATTATGTAACGTTGATTCTCCAGATTTTGACTCCAACCTCAGGCCACAAAAGGGACACTAACTCTCGGATATCACACCAACACAACGATGTAAAACGCGGCATTGACCTCCATCCTCCTTACAGTATACACCACACTTTGTCCCCTGTTTAATCATATTTCGCTTTCTAAACTCTAATTTAAATACGTTGCTTCATGAGAGAGTTTTTTTTTGCAAATTTCATAACATCCCAAATGTTGTCATATACGTGTATAGGTGTGTTCGTTGAACTGACTCTAAACAGTGTTGACAATAGTTACATGAACCTGCACAACTTTATCTTCAAAGCGGACCAACAGGTGTTCCTCTTACTTTAAATAAAACTTGCTAACGTTACTCTTAGCACAACCTTTTGTACTAGGTCGTGGATCTGTTTTTCCTCGTCTGTAAATCCTCGGAGGGTTTCTGTTCTTTTATCTCTGCAGGTGACTCTGGCACAAAAAATAGGATGGGAGGAGTTAAAAGTTTGAAAGCGCCGCATTTCAGAACAAATGAACTTGTAGATGCGATAAGAGAATGTTTACGGAAAAAAGTGGCAACTTTTTCCAACACCTGGAGGCGCTCTTTGGGTTTTAAAAATTAATGCGTCTGCTCCTGACAGCTTCAGATTTTTGCAAACAGCCTTGCCCTAAAACCATCTCGTTTTTCTTTTCAATATTAAACGTAGCATGGGCCACCCTCTTATGAGGACATTATTTTGATACCCGATGATATAAAAAAAAGAGGTCGGCCATGCTTCTGAAGCATAATCTCTGGAAAAGGTTGCCGTCCTGAAATGGTGTCGGATTTGCATAGCTAGTCTCTCGCCTGGAATGCTTCGCTGGTCGCCAAAAGGGGAAAAGGGCACCACCACATTTGATGCCTGGCATTCGGATCCATTGCCCTACTTTTCTGCTGTCGAGACTTCCTTCACTATACAAGTAACAATTTTTTTTTTCGTCCTCCTCCCAAGCTTTTTCTCTTGGTTGAACAGACTGGGAGGAATTTCAAGCATGTGCTTCTCTCTCTTTTTTTCTAGGCGTTCCTAGAGATTGAAAATGTAGTGTGGCATAGGCGATAAGTTGTGTGCTGGCTCGCACTTATTGATTTTGTGCACGTTTTTTTCCCACAGATGGAGCGTGATCGGCCAGTCAGAGTCGAAGGTAGGTGGCAAATATTGCGGAAAAGGAAAATCCAGGTTGTTTTTTGCTAGGCCCTCCAAGTATTGATGATTTATGGTGCTTATTAGGGCCCCCCCTAGAACGAATTTGACTCTAGTCTGGAAGCGTAGATCTCGCTGTGATTTACAGACCTCAATTAAGCTGCCGTTTTGGACCTGAGAGGTACTTTAAACAAAAAATTCCGCCAGCACACTAATGCGATTGCGGATTTACGCCAATGTAATGGGTCGGTTAGAGCTTCGACTGCAACCATTTGTGTTGGGAGAGGCGGCGTCGAAATAGTGCAAAAAAAACTGCGACTTGTTCAGTGTTTTTGGAAGCAAAAATCCAGTATTGGCATGAGTTTGTATGGCGATAAAAGTTGAACCCTTTTAGAGGCATAATGCAGTCACACAAGGCTGAACTACCCATCAAGCCGCATATGAAAAAAGCATGCTATCATAATGATATACGACGTGTATGTGAGCGACTTTTTTATTCGACGTATTGCATGACGTTCCGCATTCCATCTCCAGATTTGGCGATAACATTATTCCGCATCTTTACCGGCCACAGTTAGTGCTTCTCATCCATCAGATGTCACCTTTTGGCACTCAACCTTATAAATTCGCGCCAAGTAGAAAATCAGCCCTTCCTTTTTTACCTCGTAGCCCATTGTGCGAGGGCGGACAGGAACTATTTCGGAGCTCTTTTATGGCGCTGGTGTGCTGCTTTTGCAAATGCATGCGAAGGCTTTTTCCCCCTCGGGGCTTCGTGGCTGGACGAACATCCTTGTTGGTATAGAAACATGGACAAGTCACGGCATCGGAGTCCCCCCAAAATAGTCCATCGGCCCAACACTTTTATCGTGAGGAGAGAGTCGATATTTACACCCATCCTTGTCTACGAATGTTAATGAGGATTTTACATTTGCTCAAACACGACACAAGTGATAAGAAATATTTCAAAAACCCAGGCGTGTGAAGCACCCACTCAATCGATCGGGGGCCCTACTTTTCGGCCAACGGTCCCTTGAATTTGGTGGCAATGATGCGATGAAGAGTATAGAAAATGTCGAGACATCAACTACCTGGATTTCTGACTCACCCTGTGCGAGTTATGACAACCGACAATGCTCCCAATTCTGACGCCAAGTCACGTTTTATTGCCGAATTTTATTTGGACAGACTCTTTCATACCAATTGAGAGGCAACACTGGAACGGGTGGAAATTCAGATTTTTGAGCGGTAATTGGAATGTCAATCTAGCTCCAAAAACCGGAGCGAAAAAGGTGCATTTTGGAATGTCAGCTTTCGGTATTGCCAAGATAAAAGGGGGGCGATTCCAACTGGCCAGCTTGGAGACTGTCAGGGCATCATTTAAAGGACCCCCGCTACTAAAGCTGAGCTTCTAAGCAACTTTCTCTTGGGAAATCCAGTGGGTCACAATGTGTGGATCATGTAGGCCGAGCATGAAATGAGCTATGGGCAGCATTGCTTCGCCTCAGGAGTCCACTTCCAAGCGGCGAGCTGGCCTCATTATTTTGTCCGAAAGAGTGTTGTTCTTCCATAAGAGATTTCATAAATTAATTACCGGTTTGTAGGCAGCGTAATGCAAACGGTCATAGTCCGTGCGGGAGAGGCTTGTGATTTTAACCAGGCTCCGAGAATGGTGGGCCCGAGCACACTACTCCAAGATGTGATGATTGTAAAAGAGGTTCATTAGTGTTGGAATCCCAGGGACGACGACGAGCGAAGCATTTTCGAGGACAGTACTGATAACTTGTTTGATTATTCACTAACTCGGTGGTGGATATAGTAAGTGGACCAGCAGTCGGAGGCGGGAGCGGAAAATATTGTCTGGCGGTGACCACACACTATAATATACGAAGTTTCCCAAGCACTATAAGTTAGTATGCAAAAGCAATGAATATGAATGAGCGTGTGTTCTTGTTAACGTTAAGGACCACTTAGCGATTCTGCATAATTGCTGAAAGTTTATGGGACTTGATTCATTTCGATGTGTGTCATTATGCAAGCCTTATCTGTGCGCGTATAAGACCTTCCACATTATGGTTCGCAGAGGGAATGAAACTCTCAATGTTTTAGCTAAATTTTTGTTGCATAATTTTAAAAAACAGAAACCGATATCGGGCTGTATCCGGTTGCGAATGCATATGAGAGTAAAACTTACCTGCCCTTTACAGTGTGTCTAATATCGGTATTCGACATTGACTGTATATGAGTGTTTGTACAGCAGAGATGGACACAAAATATCAGCTCAGTGAATATCCGGCTTCATAAAGACTGCACTGTGTACATTACAGTATGCATGTGTATGTTCGCAATTGCATAATGCTGCAGTAGAACGTGATGGCGCAAAACAACTGTCCTTGACTCTCATCAGGAACAATTACCTTTCATTGTTTAAGTCAATGTTAGCAGGTCAGCACACAAAATGGTTTCTCTATGCCATAAATACCGCTTGGCGTATCGAGTACATCAATTTGTGATAGTTATCAACAGCTGAACTGTAGCATCGGATAACCCTTATTGATCCGTATTGCAGCGTACCATATGTAACTTGACAATAGCTTGTGAGGATTTTAACTGACCAATTTTATCAGATACTTCAATTAATCAGGTTGTTCCTCCTTTAACATACTGTAGAAGCATTCATCCTAGACTCAGAGAATTGTGTGCAAAAGATTTGAGTTGCATATTATAATATTATAATTTTAATGTACTGTACGTATTCAGGCCTACGTGTTTCTGCCTGTAAAATAATTACAATGTGCTGGTCAAAGGACTGCACTCATAATGGCGGATAAATGTGTTATACAACTATTGTTAAGTATTGAAATGGCGTCATATTTTAATTTGGGCCTAATTATAGTAACAAACCACTGCAGGGTAAATTAGTTACATTACATGACCTATACCCACTCCATTTTAATTCCATTCATCTTCCACCACTCTCCGATTTCAATTCCATTCACTTCCACCAACTTCCGTTCGCGCATCATGAATTAATTCCGAATTCAGCGAGCCCCTAGTAAAACCCAGCCATATTAACGTTAACAATATTCGCAAGAGACACGCCTTGTACGCTCTAACTTCATGACACCACAGTAGCATCCATGCATTTTTAACCACCTTTCCACGCAGAAAAAAAACTCCCAAATTATTAATAACACATATAGCGCTTTCAGCATGTCCCACATCGTAGCGAAAATTTTCCAAATGCAAATCCCGTCGAGAACATATTAATTAGACGACAAGCATGTAACACGTCCTGATAATCCATCCCTTAGGATCTCGTCCTGATAGAAAAAAGAGTGTTCGGGACGTCCAACCGCGCGATGGCTTAATCCGTGTCAAAGTTGGACCCCCCAAAAAATTGGTTGGTCCGAAAGGCAACCTTTGCAACCACCCAGGGGCTGCTGCAATATCCCTTTCCTCTTTCTCTCCCCTGAGGGATGGATGCCTTTCTCCTTTGTTTGCTCTTCCGTGGAAAGCGGGCTGTTTGTCAAGTCATTACCACAGAGATCTTTTCTTAGGAGGAGGAGGGAGGAGGGGGCAAGGCAAGGAGGCCCCCCCCCCTCCCCAATTTTCTCCCCATTACCTTTCTTGTGTTTCTGGATTAAAGCTCCGGAGCAAGGAGGGGGAAAGACCTTGCGAGTTAAAGTGTGTTTCGCTCCAGAAATTGGCCAACTTTGGCGGGATTAGTGACACCCTTGTCAGGCACGTAGTTTGGAGAGGAAGAGACTTGCCTTCCTTTAGCCCAAGTTATAGTCGGTTGTGCTCCGCCCCTTTAAAACGCAGTGCTGGGTATACAGAGAGAATGGAGTTGCTGGGTATTGATGCTGCCCACATCCATGCCTCGTCGGTTCTGTTTGGTTGGTGCTTGCAAGTTTGGCTCGACCTATATCGTTGTGTCAGTATACAAGGTGGCTCAAAGCACTATGAGACACCCGGTACATTTCTACGGAGTTTTGCAAAATTCAACTGCTTTATTCTCTCATGGATCTGGATTAGATTTTAACGCCTCTTTTTTGAACAAATTGAATTTTTATTTTCTGATTCGTTGGGTGGATTAGATTTTAAAGATTAATTTGGCTGCAGAGCTACTGAACGCAGACAAATTGGAATAACAATTGGTCTGGACAGACTTGCATGCACAGAGCATTGTGTGATCGATAATTTTGCACTGGGTTTTGGGATATCGGCGTTAAAAACGAGGCAAATCGAATGATAGGCTTATTAAAAGGGGGGGCAGATTTGTCACTGGCGCAAATTAATGTTTGTTAACGTTGAAATGGAAAATATGGCAGGATATGTGCTTGTACAAAAAAAAGGGTGGTGTTTTAGCTAATGTTTCCGAAGGAGGGCAATGTTGCGCAGGGGAGCCTGTGGCGCAGTCGTGAGGTCTTGTGTGTGGCAAGGCATCGCAGCTAGGCGTCGGCGTCGTGGGCGTCGGAGAGCCGGACCGACGTCGAAGGGAGGGAGAGAGGGGGTCTGCTGGGCTCTGGGTTTTCGAGGCCCCAGAATTTTCCCGCACACCAAAAAGAGCGTTGGTCACAGACGAGTGGACCGGGATGCTGCTGCGTCTCATGACCTGTGACCTCGGATGTGACCTGTGACCTCCCTTCCTCCCGATCTTACTGTCGGTGCTAGTGATAAATAGAATATTAATTCTCGTGCAGAGAGGGGCATGGTGGCCCACATGTGACTGGTGCTGTTGTTTGTCCTCGACCGTTTTTTTCGTGCGATTTCGCCTGGTGGCAGGTCAGCAGCCCCATTTTCCTCTGGAGGATGGTAGCCCCTGGACCATGGGCCTGAGTGCTGACGGCCGGCGGCTCTGGCTGCTTTTTAGAGTGACTCTTGTTGTGGCCGTGATCAGGTGCACAGGAGGTGAGCTCCCACTCTGTTGTGCTTTTTTTTTAAATGGCCAGCATGCCACAAGCAGTGTTCTCAATTGTCCAATTTTCAGTACGTGTTCGTGTGGAAGCGACCCCAACTCGTTATTCACAGTCGTGTATGTGGGCATCATTAAAGAATCATCGGACGACTTGATTGATGGGCATCGCCGGATAATTCGGATGCGATATTGATAACCTTGACCTGTTCCGGAATTAATCCTTTTATTGTCCAATTTTATATATGATTAATGGAGTCAACCGCCATCAGTGGTTACCTCCAGCCCCATGCTCTTTGCAAAATGAACAATGGTTATCCATCACGTTCCGGTTCGGCGACTCATATTGCCCACTTTGCATTAAAAAAATTATTGATGGCGCATGCAATACGGCGTGTAATTAAGCCTTGGTTTATATATCTACACACACAGACTATTCGTCGTCGAAGAAACGGAAATGCTATGTATATGTGGGGATGTTGGCAGCATTTCAGTTATCGAGCGGATCATGTTGATGCATAGATTGTGCGTCGGGGGCAACCGAGAGTTTTCCTGTACTATGCGCATACATTACATCAACTTTCTGGCTCAAACTTTTTAAAATATATTCCGGCCCGAGTTATTGTAATTTTTGGGGGTGGTACTTTGCATTTTTTGGTAGGGAGGGTGAGGGAAAACGTTCAATCGATTTATGACGCTGGAGGTGATGCCAGAAAGTGTGCCACAGTAAATCCTAATGAAAAGTGGGGGCTCCGGCAATGCTGAAAACTGGTATTTTGGCCATTGATTGAGTTGGAAATTTCATTGCAGGCCAGGTCGGTCCCAAAAAGCAGTCATTTACTGCGGAATAATCCTCGGCGGATATGTGTGTCTGTATGTGTGTCGGCGCTTTTAGGCCGATTGGAAGAATGGATTTTAAAGATATAAATGAGCATTTTATGCATATTGTTTCCGCAGGGCCCCACATTTTACGTCCGCTCTGTAAACCATCAAACTGGAAAGTGCCAAATTGAATCCCAGCTCTTGACAACCGAGGCTCTCTCTCTCCCTCTCTCTGCAAAAATGCTTTATTTGCCTGCAATGGCAATATTTACGCACCATCTGGATACGAGCTCGTTCAAGACCCGAACACCCCCAAAAATATCTGCAATAATGGGTCCCCCGCACCCCCCAATTTTCAAATATTATTGTCCCTGATGAATTGAACCCGCGCCAAAATATTACAGCCCATGTTGATGCCAGTACCCCCCCCCCCCCATGGTTGCAATATTTAGTAAACAGAGTCGGTAAACTTTGCCCATAATCGCGGATCTCTCGTGTGGTGCTCGTGGCCGGATTTCGCGGGTATTAATTTGTTTACATTTCACAGCTGTATCCCCGAGTTTTGGGAGTTTGCAAGCAGCAGGTTTGGGAGAGGGGGGGAGGGGGGTGTAGTTTTGCGAAAACGTCGGAGTTGGTCGATTCGCGATTCCTCGAGCTTGGGTTTAATTTCGTGCCGCGTCTCCACGAAGCGCCAACCATCCTTCAAGCACTCGACCGAGTGCAGATAACGTCAAAGAATAAGGAGAGAGTGGTGGGGGGTTGGTCGTATGAAACATCTTTTGGAGAAACAGTGCTGGAGCATTATTATTCGGAGCAGACCCGACCGCTTGTCATGGCAAAGGATTGGGATTTATCCGCCAACCCATGTTACAAACCTCGATACTGGTGACAGTCTCTACCTGTGGGGAGGAGAGAAAAAAAAATACATGAAATTTTAGGAGTTGACGCATTGTGCTGGGGATATAACGAGGGTTTTATGATTGCGCTAGACTATAAACCAACACCGGGAAAGAGAAGTGCAGGGAAATATGTTTCCGCCCGAACGAGTGACGGATTTTTTAAGTTCGTATTTTCTAAAGGTGTGGCCTTGTTTTTTTGGAAGAAGGATGAGGTTGTTTTTCCCTCAAGGTGTGCCTATAGCTCATTCCGCCTTAGTGCACACTATTCAACAAACAAACAACAAAAATGCGCTCAAACTGAAACATTGTTTGCAGTTATTAGTTTTTGTGGTAGAATAAACAATGTACGCACTGCGGTAATTTCACGTCTTGTTTTGACACATGCTGACTGTTTCTCTTTGAGCATACAGTGTGCTGTACTGTTCTACATTAAAAAGATTTGACCAGACGTGACCTGACACTACACAGCCGTCATCACTCTACCGATGATTAAAAAAAACAGAGTACTGATGGCTTCATTTTGTGGCATGTGTTCCCTCAGGTTTACTCCACCCATTTTTCGCAAGTATGTCTCCTGAGTACACCGTACACCCTCAAGCAACTTCTCATTATCCAACATGCATTAGCCTCTCATTTTATCCGCGTGTCATACACCCTCCTCCTTTCTCTTGATCGATATTTAGTGCTCCGTTTATCCCAGATTTTGTCATCACATCCCCTCCTCGGGTGTCGGATGTCTTGATTAGCGCAGGTAATCCGCGTCGAGCTATCCCAGGTGACACTATTGTATACACTGCACCGTCCTTTTTTTTTAGTCCGGACTCTTCTGGGGATAGTGCACGAGCCATAATCGACTATACTGTAGCGTAAAAGTCTGGGAATAATCCTAGGAACCAGGTTCTAGCTCCATCTTCTCCCTCTGCCATGTTGGCAGCCAGGATGTGATGTGATGGGTTTTCCAGGGGGCTGGTAGTCCCCAGAGCCCTTTTGCAAAGGCTGGGGGGGCCCAGCAGCACTCGATTCGCATCGCCTGCGCCGCCTCGATGCAGTTTACATGTCGGACTGATACGAGCGGATTTCGATGGAGATTTCCGGATGACAAATTCATGTAGGTGAGGCGTTGGAACAATGTTGTTGGTTGTTGGGTTGGGGAGGCAACCTTGCTGCCTTTTTTCGCCACCGACCGACGCCACCGACGCCCAATTCCCAGCACCCATCGGTTGGGGGGACGCTCTCTCTCTCTCTCCACGGTTGGGTTGCCCTAGTGGCCATGACGCCGGAAAAAAGGTCTGGCGGCTCCGGGGACTTGAGCAAGGTTTTGTCGTAAGTCACGCCTGATGGGGGTAACAGACTAAGTGGGGTGACCACGCGGGTTTTGTAATTTTTATTTTTGAAATTTTTTGTGTGTGAGTGCATGTAGGGACCACTAAAGCAGAGTAGAGAGTCGTCCCTGCTGGGTGTATTTGAAGGCGGAATGGCTGGAGCTCGCTAGTGTCATCAAGGTTTAAAATGAAAGGACTAGGACGACTGAAATGGCTCTATGTATCCTCCTTTTTGCGTGCAAAAAATGTAACATGTAGGCATGCACATACTGCGCAGGTTGGTGAATGTGTGCTGCTGATTCATGAACTTTACGATTATAACAAGGTGTGTTTTTGATTCGGCTTGATTTATGGTGGGCTTGTACACTTGTTCAAAAAGTTACAAGGGCATTTTCGCGGCTGTAAAAAGGCCTGAAGAGTGTTGTCACTGGCACGTGGCCATTTTTAGTGGGGTATGAATACAGTTAGAGTGGTTGCTAATTGCACAGCAGCAAGTGTCAATATTAAGTTGCCCCGCGGACAAAATTTGAATATCAAACTGACACGGCCAGCAGGTGGGTATATACGCAAATGTGTGGAAATTTAACATGGCCGTGTATGCTAGCAAATGTTTTGTTGAAATATACGCCTCCACTACTTGTTATTATTTTGTCTTAATTTGCGTAACACTGCTGCGTTGATAGAAGCCTGCTGCGAAACTTGTGCTTATTGTATATAAATGTTTTTATAATGTAGTGTTACGTTAAAGCAAGTCAGTGAAAACACTAATGAGGCAATAACTATTTGCATCCGCGGGTTGCAGTAGGCGCATGTTGTAATTCTTTACAGAGGGAATGCATGACCTTTTTGAAAAGTTGCGGCCAAAAAACCAGTTCAGAATTAGAACTCATCCCGCTATAAATTATACAAACAAAAATAGAATTCTGTTCATTGCACTGTTACTCTGATACAAAAGAAACACAGGGAATTACAACGTTCCTGTTGTACAAAACCCAGCAATATGAATACTGCTGAATTATTTACATTTGTGTACGAATAAATTGTATAAAAGGCATGCCTGGCTTTCAACTGTAGCCTATGCTTCATGTAAAAATGAATAGGTACTGGCAGCAGACCTCTTTGTAGAAAGTGTGCCCCCCAACCCCCCAATGAAATGAAGTTGATGCACGGCTGTTGACCCAGGGAAAAAAACCGAATCCGCTCATAAAACGCTGGTAAGCTTGTGGGCAGAGCAAAAATCAACTATAGGTCCAACTCAGCTACGGCAACAGGTAAAAATAGTAGTTTGTCCAGCATGTTGCCTCCAGCCGTTATTTTTATGTTTGCCTATCTAAAAATTTCACCACGCCAATGTTGACCTATAAGCTCCACTGTAGGTCACTCTGCTGTAATGAGTTTCCTGCTAAAATTAATTGCAAGAATTACGTTACTTGCAGACGGTCATGTTTTGCAACTTTATGCAACGCTTTGAAGGTTGAAGCCCTCCGCGCGTACAACACATGAAATTTATGCAAAAATATCGTCGATGTACACTGTACAGTACAAAAGAAATACAATTCATGTCTGTAAAACACAACCAATTTTAGACACGTTTTAACAGAAAATATGATACAGTACAAACGGGTTTTGTTGTATTTTTAACGGTTGCTTATTCATTCCATAAGAGTGGATGTACTGTACTATAAAAAATATTGAAACCCATATTTCTTTCTATATATAGGCCAGGAAGATTTAAAATGAAAATTACATAGGATCAGACAAAGAATTATCCATGGACAACTACTTCTGACTGAAACAAAGAGGCAATGTTCGGGATTCATTGTATTTTAAACTGTCGGCTATTCATGCCCCGATAGTGTGCGTACTATGAAAATATTAAAGCTCATTTCTCTCTCTATCAGGCTTAACCCATGTTCACCCCTATACACTCACGGCAGCATAAAAAGTTGGACACTTTTCTGAACCAAACGCTAGTCTTTGAAACCACCATAGTATCCACTTACACTCTACCTTTTTTCGCCATGACTAAATTATTATGGGAACCTTGCGGGGCTGGTGAAGCAAAAGTTTGGCCAGCAAAAGCTTGATATTATCGCTGGCGAAGTCTGTGGCTGGAGTGAAGGCAGAGCAGTCACGCCATTAGCGAACGCTTCTGTCCTTTCTCCTGAGGCCCGCCGCCTTTGATCCCAATTGAATTCTCTTAATTTCACCTAACTACCGTGACCCGTCCAATTAGATGCCTCGTTCCCGGCCTCCTTCAGGCCACCAATTTCAATTTGCCAAAAAGGAGGTGGGTAAAGTGGACGGGATTTACTCACGCTCAAGAGCAGCATTCATGTGAACCCGCTATACTCGAGCCAAAAGAGCTTTTATTGCCCTTACAAAAGCCTTCAGAAGCCGTCTTCCGACCTTGTGTAAACCAATATGTAACATGACGTTGCCCAAGAACCTTTTTATTGAGGGTTGCACCGATATGCATTATATTAATTTGGAAACGATGCCATTAGCATGCCACAATTTCAAAGCGCGTATAGGCCTACTTTGCTATTATTATTACTACTTTAGTCATCGTAATACAGGAGTATGAAGATGATAGGCTTATAAGGAATTGGATTGGACAGGTGAAGGAGAGAATAAGACGTCGTGTCAAGCAAGTTGCGATGTCGGATATTGCATCTAATCTCATTAACTGATTAAGTGATTACACTGCCTTTGGTTTTAATGAGTCACAATTATGTGCGTCAGGCTACTATAGGAACAGCACTATTAAGTTCTACAGAAATGAGAACAAATTAGTTGATATTAATCATATTGCCTTCTTCAAAATCAGGATCGTCATTCGCTTATTTTTTCCTGCAAATCCGTTATTGCTACAATAAGGACTCTCTGTACTGTACACCGCTTATACAGAATGATTGCGTGTTTCAAGCAATCATGTCCAGGGCTGACCTGCCTCTTGTCATAAGAGGATTAAATTACTTTGAAGGTTGCTCACCCGAACGTACAGTGGTCTGACCCAATAGAGTTTTACTGTAACTTTCCGCGATACTGTACACAGGGTTGTTATACGCAGCCGTCTATTTGTATCGCCGCGCCGCCTCTCAAAGCCGCTTACACTTAGATAGCAATGTCTGTTGAGACAGTGCGGTCTTGCTTGAAGACAAACATCTGGCTTTGCAGGGCGGATACATTCCTTCAGTTGTGTGCTAGAGTAAAGGAATTTTCCCTGATGCTTCTAGGGGTATAGCACACCTCCACACACATTAACGTAGACGCAAATTAAATTGAATCGCACGTCGGGTCCTGCCGCCGTAAATAGAGGCCCACATTGTAGTCGCCACTGATAGGCATTAGCGAGCATAATAATGCGGATCTGAATTGCTTTAGCGACGTCGCTGGTAGTCAGCCCGGGTTCCAAAATGCACGCATGCTTTCACTGCGAATAATTGGCCCGGAATGAATAGCTGGCAAAGCGTAAGGAAGTGTACAGAGCACTGCTGCGGAGTTGCTCGCAGGTACAGGGGGTGTATGGGGAGCAGGGTGGGGGGCCAAAAGGGCATTGTTGCCTGGGAGATAACGAGTAGGGCCAGCCTTTTGTGTGGGGAGATTTCTCACAAAGTGCATCGCAGAGCATGTACAGGAACGAAAAACATGAGGGGGAGAGGATATATTTTCGTATATGTATAGCATATAGGGTAGGATCTCAATTCATTCGGCGAATTCGGCTGGAAGGCCCTGAAAAGCTGGTGAGCGCATGGATAATGGCGTAGTAGAGCAACACAGAGGAAAGTGTGCAAACTCTGGGCCCACGACCCCCTTCAGCACAGGGGTGGGCTGGGGGGAAATTTATTCCCCTTTTTTCCAAGCTACGGGTTTAGATTCACATGGATTCGAAATCCAAATGCAGCAAGCGGCGGCTGCTGCCAGGGGTCGGAGCCAACTCGAAAAGGAAATTTTTTGACCACTGGTTTCGCCCCATCTCACTGCATTAATACAATCGTCGCAAAAGATTGCAAGTATAGACTCGCAATGAGATATAACAACCTGGAGGGGGTGTATTGGACGCTATTCGTATTTTTGAAATTAGCGGAGTGTATGACATTCGTTACGTGGTTCAAAGCGACCGGATGAAAAGCGGACGCGGAGTTGAAGCAGACACATGAGTCCTGCGGTTCCGGAGCTTTGGTGGTCAAGTTACTTGCACAGGGGAATACAAATGTGAAGGACACACCCCCTCACAGGATATATATATGTGTTTTTTTTTCGGAGCTTGTAAAAAGTCCCCAGCGGCCTTGTTTGAGTTTCTGGGAGGCGGCTGTGTCAGCAAGCGCATGTGGCAACGGTCCCCGGATTTTGATGCATGTAGACGTGTGTCCCGGATCGACTGTTAGCTAATAGGCAATTCACGTAGCAGGCTATTACAGCCCGCATAATATGGGACGAGTATTGCACGCGAAAGGAAAAGTGCCGGGGTTAGTCCGCTCTATGAAGGTGCCAACGGTGCGAAATTTAACACCCAACTTTTTTGGGTGTAAAACAATGTTTTTATCAGGACTAATTTATTACAAGAATCCTTTCGACGAGTCTGTATAATTTCGATCATTATCACGAGGATTTGACTCATATGGGAGTGATTTTGCAAATTTTGATTGAATTTGAAGGAAAACAAGTAGCAGTCACCAAGGATACAATTAGTGATTGTTGCAAAATGTTGATTAATTCTGATATTGCTTGAATTGAAATTTTCTCCCGTTTGACAGTGACAAAAACCATTCTGAACTTATCTATGCAAAACAAAAATCCCTCCCGCTAAATATTGCGTGATTTACATTCATTAAAAAATTTAGCAATATTTCATGTTGGCTGCCTCACGAGAGAATCTAAAGATCTGTGCCCGTATTTTTCAGCACATTTTAAGTTTAATTGCTCATTGCCATTACGTTAGTTAGCTATAGAAATATGTTGTAATTGCATGCAACCATGTATGTACTGTACAGTACGCCTGCTAAACTTTTACAGGGCTACTCTTTGTGTGTCCCCACACCCTTTGTGACACTGACCCTAGTGTGTGACACCCGCTCATAAAAGCCGGACCTGACACTGCTTTGAACCAAAGGCTATACCGTCAGTGCCTCTTTCTTGGAAATAAAAAAAAGGTGTCGTCTAAAACAGCGGCCGTTCAGAAGTGATATCCAGTTGGTTTGTTCCGGGGGGTTCCGGGCATGACAGGCGCAATATGACTCCACAAATGGCGGTCAGATCCAAATTGACGCCTTCCCAGCGGGACGTCTGACCGTCCAGAAGACGAGACAAATGAGACCCGCTCAGGCGACACTCGCTGATTCTGATCTATCGCACCGGGTTTCCATGCAGGATTCCGGGCTATAAATCAGGTGAGGTGGGGGGACCACCAAACACCCCCCTTTTGTGTGGTCGTGGGGGCCCCATCATCGTGGAAAATGCCCGCCCATACACACACGGACACTGCTTGTTTATTGCTCGACGTTTCCTGCTACCAGGTAGAAACGTCACCCTTTTAATTTGAATCCATATAACACTCCGTGCCGGGGAGACGGATTGTTGTTTTGGAGACCCCTTTTGTAATAAGGGTCGTTTACACAGCACCTAGTGAAACGGACCTGGTCTAGACGTAGTAGCCTACACTATTTTGGTTGATATTAAGTCGTAGGCCACCTTGTTGTAACTTTAGAGAGACCAATGTCATCCCATCATTGTGCCTAGAAACAACTGAGTGGGCCTATTAATAGTCTATACTATAGGCTTGGTACAGTTTGCCTCTATATATGATTTTTTTTTACGAGCGCAACCGAGTGCGCACCCCGCGCAAGTCAGTTGTGCCGACAACAACGTTGCCACAGTTACTCCTCAGGGGCCAAATTAACACCGGTAGCCTCTAAGGCTCATTCCAGAGCATTGGCAACGTCGCAAAAGTCGGCCATATTGTTACCCCCTCAAACGTAGTGTTGGAAACAATTTGCGCGAACTATGTTGTGCACTCGGTTGCGCTCGCTGGTTAAAAAAAAAATCATCCATATACCGTATAGTGTTTGAAAATATTCTTGGGTTTGTTGCCGTCAGTTTTAAACAAACAACTGGAGAGAAACTATCTGATTTGGGCTCGGCGCCAACACGCAAGCACTAATGGGAATCTATTAATAATATTATGGCATGTCATTGGGGGCAGCGCAGCATTGGAATGTTCGCGACAATAATAACTCTTTCATTCCTCTGTGTAAAAATTATTGTAACTGTTTGATGGGATTTATAATAACTCACTTGAACTTTCATAAGCTCTTGTTGGACTAATCTGTACGACACTGTAGGCCATTGAACTTGCACAAAATTAGCGATCATTTTCGCGTACAGTTCACTTGTAATACCACCTGTATGGACATTAGTTAACTTACACTTGAGTTGACACCATTTAGGCTCAGAGTCTGTAAAAAGGCCAGATCCTGTGCTCGTTTTTGGTCACAAAAAACCAGCCTTTTGTATTTTCCTGTATAGCTCGCCTTTGGTTCCAGTGCATATAGCGTTCAGGTTGCTACAGTGATTCAATTCCGCCTTTTTTTCGCCATGTGAGCATAATCCCAAGAGCTCTCCACACCCCGTGAAAATCAACACTTGGGCTATCCTCAGTTGACTTCCCCCTCTCTCGAAACCCGCATCAAAGCAAACCTCCGGAACAATCAAGTCAGACTTCTACATTTAAAGGCCCAAGCTACCCTGCAAAAGGTGATTGGCTTTTTACGCCTGCATTGCCACACTATCCTGATAACAAGAAAAAAAAAGCTGCATCCATCTTTAAACCCTGCACCTTTGTTGCAATTCTTGGTTCGTATTCCATTGTTGATTCTTGTCTCATTAGAGACATGCAGTCCTTTCGAGCTTTGGTTGTGGAGTTTTTGGTCCTCACTCTCTGAGGAAATGTCGTTGGCAGCATCACCACGAATTGTGCCAGTGGACCTACTTGCCCGTTTAATACCCGCCCCGTTTGCTTCCTCTGACGTGCCCCTGGTTTTAAGTCGGCTTCGATTTTTTAAAGGCACACCCAGATTGAAAGAGCATCCTTCGCGCTTCGATCTAACTAACTAGCTAGAGGGAATGTGTGAATTTTTACCATTAAAATGATACACTGTACTAGTGTACAGTCCAACCACAACGTGTTTATTAACATGTAATAATACAAGTTGTCGAGCAGAGGAAAGCTTTTTTGTGCCTTTTTTTCTGGGATTCAGGTTTGATGTAAAACCGTCAGTTGGTTTGTGGCTGGTAGGTTTAATAATACAGCTATGAAAGGCAGCGAGAGGATGAAGACCTCCCTTGGAGCTCAAATTGCGGCTCACCCCGAACAAAAATTTTTACCACAAGATTGAAGCTCATGTCAGACGCTCGGCAGGGAAATTCGCGGCGTTTTTGAATCATTCATGCGACTTCTCTAACCATATTTGGGAAGACAAAAAAAAACCTCGAGTTACAACCCGTTACTCACAGACGCAATTAGCACCGGGAGCTTTTAACGATTACTTGAATTATGTACAAGACCCATGTCAACCGGATTAAAAAATGTCCGCAACCCTCCGGAAATTACTGCTCCAGAATTTTTTTGTCCTGTCTTCTCTTCATCTAACTCGTTGAAGGTACTAAATTACACAAGAGGTACACACTGTGTCGCATACTGGTTGCTCGCACGGTCAAGCCCTTTTCAGCTTCAGTCCAGTGACCCAGTGTACAGGCAATTAGTAAATCGGTGCAAAGAACCGAATCACGTGCGCGGTAACAAATGGAGACAGGCTGTCGTTGCGTGGTTCGTCAGAAAGTTTATTACTGTCCCGTTGAATGATGTACGGCATGACCGTTTCGTAATCACCTCGACTGCTGTTTGAATGCGTTCATCGACTGATTGCACCTACCCTCTTTTTTATATATATACACACAGCACCCAGAGGTCGATTCTGGGCTAGAAAAGGTCTGACTTGAAAATGGCAAGGCCACCTCTAAGAGCTAATGTCTTCTTTTCTTGGAAGGAAGAAAAGGGAGGGCGCTTCTGGTCTCATCAGCATGCAGAGACTATAGCCGCACATTGGCACACAGAATTTTCCAATTGCGGCTCGCCTTGACTCATGACTCAGCAGAGCGCTTCGGTCTGGAAAAAACGACGTAACTTTGGAAGTCGTTGAAGAGCTGACGACAGGAAAGGACTTGGAATCAGAGAAGCGGGAGGTTGGAACAAGGCAAGGGGGAGGGGGAGGGAAAAACGGTTGGTTTGAGCAAGAAAGGGTTGAAATCTTTTAAAAAGTTCAGGAAAGAATGGGATGAAGGATTAATAATCGATGGAAGGACATGGGGCATGTGTCAAAGTCTCTGAGACACTTGTCTTGGTCACAGGATCGCCACATTCGAAAGAGGCGATCATATAAGCGAGATTTCCAGTGCTCTACCAGACAAAGGAAGTAATTTCACTAATACTTCTGTATGTTGTTAATATTGCAAACATTTTGTTAACTCCTTGAAATACGCATACAACTGAAACGGACATCTAAATGGCATCGAGTGCCTAAAAATGTTTAAAAAGGAAGATTCATTGTTGAGAAAACAGCGCTTTTTTCGCGTAGATCGGTGTATAGCCTATTTTTAAATGGCAACCGTGCTGTTCCAGCACCATCTGGCTGCGAATTACATCCGGAAGGGTTTACAGATGCCGGTGTAATGAAAGTTTAAATTGACGCTGCAGGAAAATGGAGGCAAATTGAGTTTATAGGACTCGTAGAGTCTAGAAAATCGCGCCCACTTTCACATGCCCCTCTTTATCTCGGCATGAAATTAATATTATAAGCACTTCATTAATCGATTACTGCGGGGCGAAGGGAAGTGTAAGTTCTCAGAAAAAGAAGGAGGCGCATTGATTACTCTTCCACGTTATGACTCGCAGCAGTCTGTAGACCTAGTGAAGCGCTCAGTTGTTGTTTTTTTTTTGGGGGGGGGGGGGCAGCCCTTAAGAAATATACGTATATATATAAAAAAGCAAAATCCAGCCTCCGGGTCCAGCTTCGAAGACAGATTCCTGGAGCCTGCATTCTGCAGCGGTCCAGGAAATCCCGTCTAATATTTCATCATTACAAAGATAAAAGCCAGCAAAAAGCAGGCCTCCTAAAGAAGGTATAGCACTCACACTCTCGGGAGAAAAAGAAGATGGAAAAAAAGAGGGGATCCAATTTCCGGACGCGGCTTCCCAACGTTCCGGCGATGTTGAAAGGATAATATTAACTGATCATCGGAAAACGATATATGAGGCCTGAAGATGCTATCTCGTTTTAGCCAGTCAAAGTCGATAAGGAGGGAAACAGTGTGGGGAGGATAGGACGAGACCCATTGATTACATTTATCCTTGGATCCACCTTTGTCGCATTTATTTACCAGCCTATCAGTGAGAATCCGGATTGTAACAAGACGGGGGAAAAAGTGGTCGAGAGTTGTGTGTACAAGCAGTATCTCTCATTTATGGGCTGGTATAGGAAGTGGTGGGAAGAAAGATGAAGGAAAAGTTATTTGGCAAAGAGCGTGCAGGGAAAGCTCTCGGCGGCTTTGCAGGCGCAAAGGCAATCGTCAATGTTCAAAAAGTTGACAGAAGTCTCTCTGCTGCTGGAGGGAACGACCTAGTTTTCTGGCTCCTTCCGACGAAAGACGTTATGCACTATTTTTTTGGGATAGTGAGGATAGGGCACCAACCTTGGAGCCAGATTTTTATTTTTATTTTTTGTGCCGGATAGTGGAACTATTGCAAGTTATACGGGATGTCATAGCTGGTAAGATGAACTGGAACGCATCCTTGTGCATTATAGTTGTATTTTTGTAAAAGGGAAAAGGAACGAAACGGGACAAAAGTAGAAGAAAGTGAAACACACCTAAGCCTCAGTAAGTGGCGACATTAGGATTCAGTGGCGCCGCAATTTGGAGAAGCGGCCAAGGAATTCTGATGGTCGTTTTGCATATTCAGGCGATTCGTAGCATAAGAGAGAGAGAGAGAGAGAGCCGCGGTGGAAGGGCTGACTTGGAAATTCTTTGTCGGATGCAAATGAAAGGTTCTCTACGATTGGAGGAGGAGCATTTCCCTCGTTGAGGCTCGGGTCTGGCCTGGCAAAAAGAGGACGGAAAGAGCAAGAGTTGCGGTTGAGTAACCAGGAAGACTTGATGGAAGAAGCGCACAGATGTTTCCACCGTCTCGGAGCTGCAAAGTTGAGAGATTAATTTTCGCTCATTGCACACCGAGTGTGGCTCTTCTCTCATTGCGATATAGCCCGAGCTTGATCCGATACTGTCTTAATGAGTTTATTATGCACTTACTTTAGTTTCACGAGCCGAAAATTAGTATCGATTACTCTCTCTATATAGTCACCTCGATTGCTACAGTACAGTACAGTATAGCAAAAAGCTGGAGCGCTAATCATCTAACCGAGTTGATCAAGCAGCGATAAAGCAGCTGAGGCAATGTGTGGAAGGCCCTTCAGAGAAGAACCTAAGGTTTTTGTGCAAAGCAATATAACTCCCAAACGATGTTATTTGCGGAAAGTTTTGGAAACCTCGTACTTGCCATTTTGCAACGTTTCCAGCCATTTTCTTCCTCGGCGAAGGAATCCCAGGCCCTGCATACGCTTTGAAGACTAACGATTCCATTTTGAGAGCAGTATATTTCTTGTAAGATTGTAGTTGGGACGCTTATTAATCTCTCGGGGAAAGTAAGAACGCAAAAGTTGAAAATTTTCCTAGAGGAAACAGAGGTTCATCTTGCCAGAAGTATACTCTCAGAGTGCAAAAGGCTTTTCTCAAACGCCCCCAAAAAAAGTTTATATTTTTTTCTCATTCTTCTCTCCCAGTTTTTCGCAAGAGCTGAAAAATGTGCCTCCAGCTTCCTAAGCAATATTTTCCAAATAATAATGAATAATCCTGCCTTGTTTTCGAGCTTGTTAGGCTCATCTGTCATTCGCGAGAAGCGCAAAAAAAGCAGTGTTAAGCCAGTCTCTTTCTAGAGGGGGGTGCTGTATATAGAGAGAAACGCGAAGCGCAGTTTTGTTCAGGGAGTTGCAACGATCGCATTTCGAGATTTCGAGCGGGTAACGAGCGCAGAAGCGGAAAGCACTCGTTATCCTTTCTTTGGAGAGACACTCCGGAGTCTAAAGTTGCACGTAGAACCTTCGTCGCTAATCAGAGCAAGCTGTGGGCTTAAAAGGTCGCCTTGTCGAGAGAAAGGAGGGCCAGGCTTCTGATTGCGGTTACGAGCAAGTTCGCATTCAATTTCAAACCCTCAGCACCAAGCCGCTTTTTCGTTGTCTGCTCTTCTTTTTTGGGGTGGGAGGTGGGGGGTGGGGGAGGAATTGTCTTGATTGTGAAGGTTTCAGGCGTGGTCGTGTTGACTTTTGTTCTGGGAGGTTCTTGTGGTCAATTATTCGCAAGAGAGAGGGGCCGGGGATGCTGGTCCATGGAGCACGGACTGTTCCGAAAAGGAAGAGAGGGTTCGTTGGTGGTCTCACCGCAACTTTTAGAGTTTTACTACTAGCTGCACATGCCTAATGGCCATGTCAGTCGCTGGAGAGTGGTCACTTGGAATCACGTCGGGGACGACGAAGGGTTCCATTTGTCAAGGATGTATTACGTGCTTGGAGTGAGCAATAACGCAGGGTCGTGTTTGCCGTATTAATTCTGCGCAGAGTTTTGACATTAGTTTCAAACGGACTGTGATTACACAGGGAATGAGATATTTTAGCAGAGTGAAATTTTTGCGACCATCTTTCTCCTAATAGGCTTATTCTCTTCGTAGGATGTTTGTCCGACCTGATAGTGTCGCTATATGTCGCACGGTGGCAGGAGTGTGCTGAGGGAGTATGCGCTATCTATGCGTGAAGATCAGTACTACGTGGCAAATCGGGGAGCCATCTCATTAAAGTCGTTTAATTGGCACTGTCATACTGATGATATGTTTTTCCCAATATTGGCAATGGGTTCACTAGTGTGTTCATATTAGTCTACATTATTGTTGTTAGTCAAAAATGATTGAAGTTAATGGTTCTGATTCGAGAAAATCACCTAGTGTAACATGATGATGTAAGATCAGGACATAATGTATGGCCCGAATTTCTAGATTTCTGCCGGCAAATTGAACCTTAAAGCGACATCTCCCATCCTGCAGGGAGAGAACCTCATCCCGGAGCCTCATATATCTGTTACGTCTGGAGCCCATCTGTTACAGCTAAGAGAATATCCGTTACTGCCAGAATAAGCCCGCTGGGGAAGTGTTCGAGAGAATACACTGCAGTGATGTATAACAACCTGCTCGGGAGTATATCGAGTATTATTCAGTTTGATTATTTCCTCTCTTGTGCCGTCTTTCCTTCTCGGTGGTAAACACTATCCTATAAAGGCCTACCTGAAAAGGAGAGGAGTAAGATACATGACTCTGCAAGGGTGACAGGTGACCTGGCCCTGGGGGCAATAACTCTGGGGCCTGCCAGCTGCAAGTGTTGAACAACCCTCGGCGACCGATATGATGAGGATCTATCTGGCACTCGGCTTCTTGCGTGTAACCCAGGCCCATTTTGCCTCGGCGGCCTCAGATTATCGGAAGAGGGCGGGGGCCAAAAGAGGTTTGCAAAAAATATATAACGTCGGGTCCGTGATCGAACTCGGGACCTTGTAGAGAACGGCGGGGGCCACGGGGCAATAAATCATGGCGTCCCAGGCCTGAGGGGGGCTCGTAGCTCCAGGAGAAAATATCCGGCCCTGTTTCCCTCGGCTGCGGATCTGCAAGGAAATCAAACTGCTACACTACGCCTATTGATTTCGCCCCATTTCAAACGCCACACGTTCCAATACTTGATCCCGTCCGATTTTTCTTCTTTCAGGTCCAGTCGACTATTTTTGCTCGGCTGTATACGTAGGTGGCTGGGAAATGAAAAACCTGCGGTTTTCGCAAAAGGGTAATGACGCAGTGGGTTTAAATGGGAGCGGTAATTAGGGTGGAGAGGGGATCACATTTTCTGCAATATGGGATCGCTTACATTGCAATTAAGCTGATTATTGCCAAATTCTGGGCGACTAATTTTGAATTAACTATCAATATGTGAAATGCTTCATGATTTCTTGCAGAGTGAAAGTTCACTCGTGTTCATTGGAATCCATTACGCCATTGACCATGTATGAATAGGCTATTTGGCGTTACAAGTACCGTACTTTAAGGGTGTGAATTTTATTCGAGAAATTTGGTGTGGCGTCTATAGGGTTTCTCTCTACGACGGGGTAATAATTAACATAAAATTTGATTGCATAAAAAATTCGACGTGCTGCAGGAGACATAGTAATTTCAGCATCCGACTTAACACATCGGGATCTACATGTAGTTATGCGCATGTGCGACTGAAGCTAGTAATTTACGTGCACTCCACTTTGCAGAGGCAATGAAAATGAGACTATTGAGTGAATTAAGATGCATGCCATGAAATTGCCCTTTTGTTACTGCCTATTGCGGAATTATGGCCACCATCACGTGCATAGAGAGAGCCATAACCCTAAAACCATGAAATAAAAATATTTTTTGAACGGTGACAAGAGTACTGATTGGACTATGAACCGGGAATTTGTCACAAATTGGCATGGTAATAACATGATACTGACGATTAGATTCAATATTAATGCAAATAGAGAGAGCCCGTATATATGTATGTAAGATCGGGCAGATATAGTGATTTAAACCCAATGCAAACGAGGGTGGGTGGTAATCACATTGGCCAGTGAGGATTTACGACCCAAACTATAATTTAGCAGTCATTTGCCACTGCAGGTGCCGCGAGAGTGACCGCAATACCCTGTTGTTTTTTTGCACTTCTCTCCCGAAGAGTGGCGTGGATTTGCAAAACAAGTTGTCAAATGGGTGTGATTGTATTGTTAGCAATCACTGATAATAAAATACGAAATAACGGGATATCAATACCGCATTAATCGGGCCTGTAGTGAGTGGTTTAACATCAGGTTTGGCCATTGACTCTGAATGAATGTCATAATGCGTATAAAATATTTAAATTAACGACAAAACAAGGTTGGGTTAAAAAAAACGGTGTTATAACAAATCATGACGCGAGTCGGGTGGCATATAACGGGGTGCAATATTGTCATTAAGTATTCATGGGCGTGGATGCTTTTGAATGGGAGAGTTAGCAGGCTACGTGTCCTCGCTTTACACAACTATAAATCTTCCACGTCCCTCTGTGACACGAAACTGCGGATCCGAGTGACAAGGCCGCACCTGCCAACGACAGGAGCTGGAGCCCCCAGACCCGTCTTAATGGAGCACGAAACTATTTAAGTGCGACATGACACCATCAAAAGTTCGCCTTCCCTTCAAGAAACGACTTCTCAATAGTGTTACTCTCTAGCTATTTTGTAGCTGCTGTTGCCTGAGATTTTTCGGCTTTTTCGGAGGCTTCCTTGCAGGGAGAACAAGGCTTGAGCTTGTTGCCTAATGAGAGCTCGCCGTTATCTACTAGACTCGAGTGGTTGTCCATCCGATGCGGCCTATTTGTTCGCGGAACTCTCTCAGGGAACATTACATCGGGAACATCTTTTAGAGAGAAACAAGCCAGCCTGCCAATTTCTGTGCAAAAACATGACTGCTGTTTAATCTGTACCGACTGTTCACCTTTAGTTTTCCATTTGTATATCATGCGCAGGAAAAACTTTTTTTTTCTTCTTCCGTTTTATGTATCTATGCGAAGACCGGCTCTTGCTGCAAAGCAGGCCTTTTCTTTTATGAGCTGTTCTCTATGCAACCGGCGCGAGTCAATCGCCTCCTTTATTGCGGTTCTCAAGCCCAATCTCCCGCGTTTGCTTTATTCGTAGGGAATTGAAAAGGCTCTCTTGGGGGTAAAAACGCAACAACTGGTTTGGCGCTGCCTCCTGCTGCCATCAAGAACTCTTGAACGTAGATTTTTCCTCCATCTTTTTTATTCCTTAAGAGTGAGGAGTAGGGCGGGACCACCAGCCAGTTGATAAGACACCGGAGGTGGAGAGAAAAAGAAAGGGAGAGATAAGAAAAAAAGGTGGAATCATTTTGATTGAGAAAGGAGGTGCAAACTTGCCTGACCTGAGATTCAATCTTGGAGAGCTGGATAAAAATGGAAGCGGAACAATCCAATCTGCTTTCCTGCTTTGTATGTGTCCTTATTTTTTCCCTGATTGCATTTATTTGTCCAACAATGTTAAGGGATTTTATGCCGGAAACTCATTTCTCTCGGGTTTGTCAAACACTATGTTTAAAAAAAAAGGCTGAAGCGATTTTATAGAGCTTCAACATCGAAAAGCGAGGGGTCCAGTCATGGTTAACTGGATATGGTGGTCAGATGTAGGAAATGACGCGAGAGAGCTCTTACAACGTTGAGCCCCTGCGGTTGTGGATCTCGATCCACCGCCGCAGCACTCTGAATGGGCTTTGCGGAATTCAAAACGCGGCTAAATACTCCCAACATTTTACTCTAATAGAGTAGCATTGCAACACACTTTTTTTTAATTCGGTGTGGTCGGACGCTGAATATTTCAGGATACCCGCAAACACGGGTTCATTGTTAGCGCACCCCTTTTCATGCTTGCTTGGTGTGGTGCAATGTTGCACTTACCGGGTGGTACAGATGTCTGACTTGTGTGTTGGCTTGCCATACAGTGCGGAATGGGGGGGGGGCTGTTGCACATGTAATTCGAGAGCGGCTTGATCTAAATATTTCGAGTGCAGCGGAATGTGAAAATCCAGGCGGATGTCCTCACAATGTTCATGCAAAAATTCCACAAAATTCGAGAAAAATGCAGAGAGTGGAGTGAAGTGCATGCTCGTTACAGAATTTTGCGAATATTACTAAACAACTATAGCTATACGCATGAAATCAGAGATTATTGCTTGCAGAACAGTTTTTCACCGTACATTTTTAGAGCATAGCGTATATCTTCATACTCGTTAAATGTCATCTCGTTAAGCATTCGCTTAAAAAATGCTCATATTTTCCGCTCACCCTTCCAGCATTGTTCACACCTGTGACATCACGCCCATAAATTCATTTAGCTCACTGTCCACTTTTATTATTTAAATAAACCACGTCTACTTGGTTCCCCGTGCTCCTCTGTCCACTGGTAATTGTAGGACAAATAACAGCACCCAGCGTTTATCGTCCCGTACAAAATGGAAAATCCCCGTCCGTACCTACCCATCCAATAAATGTTTCTGCGGACAAATGAGCCGTAATCTGTCCCGAGATAGCAAACTCCCATTCGGAGGGCAATGATCGACTCTTCTCATCCTCATATTCATGCCTCACCCCTCCATTTTTTAGTCATCCCGCGGCATCTCTTTATCGGCACCCATCCGTATTGGAGCGCGACCTCTTTACAGGAGAATTAGGAGTAAGGCAGTTTATTGGCGCAGACACGAGCAGCGAGTTGAACCCCCCTGCCGTCTTTTGCGGCTTCAAACATTCCCCAGAACTTCCTCTCCTGGTTCTCCTATCGCATGAGGAGCCCCCTTTATTTTTCTGCTCGTGTTCAATAGGGGCTTTTCTTCGACTCCCCAGCAGCTCCATCGTCCTAAAGGGGCTGCTCTTGTCGGCAGTTGGGGGGAGCCAGAAAAGAAATGGCAGGCAGCCAGCCTCGCATCTCTTGCCAACAGTCGAGGTGAGACTCAAGACAGAGCCAGAGGGAGCCATCTTGCCCAAAACTTTAATGTGCGTGATACCACATTCTCCGCAGGATGGAAGAGAAAAAAAAATATGGTTTATGCAAACAGCCGGAAATCTGGAGCCAAATTAGGGTGGCTCTGCAGGGAATCAATTTCCGGGGCAGGACGATTCTTTGTCGAGATGGCCTTTTATACCATTTTTTGGGGGGGAGGGAGACTTTGCTCTAGAAGGCCCAACCCCCTGTGATATAGTTTGATGCGTCAAGACCTTGGAACTCATCCCAGGATTCCATTGTAGGGAGGGTGGTTTGGGGAGGACATTTCGCTCTGGATGAGAGGAGATGGGATTCACCGCCATCCCTGCAGGCCTGTGGAGCCTGGCCTGTTCTTGGGCTTCGGTCGGCCGCGACCTCACAAATCAAAGTTGATGCCATTTTGCCCACCGCCTCCACACTAAAAGAAAATGAGGATGGTGGGAAATATGATTTTTGGGTGGATAGGACTAGAACGAACGGGTTAAATCAGTGTTAACTGCACAAGTATGTGCCACATGTTGCTTCAATTTTCCTAACCGTGGACGGGTAAAAATGCGTTTAATTTTGCCTTGCCTATATACAGTAAGCCTCTATATAGTCGACATGTCACAAAAATATCAAATAAAGACAAAACTGTGTAATGCCATGATATATGTGGGTTGGTGGGAAACGTATGCTCAAAACAGGCATAATGAAGCTCAGTGCAATATAATAGCATTCACGCGGTTTTCGACTAAATGGCTGCATGAAGATAATTAGTCAGAATTTATTTACCATTTGGATATGTACAAAACTCCACACACTAACCGCACATACGCACACATCAAAAATCTGGCTAAAAAATCTGACAGTGCACTAATTGCAAAATATTAAGTATTACAGTGCATGAAACATTGTTGAAGTTTACTGCTCTAAAATGACTCTTCTTCCGAATTAAGGGCTGGGCATTCGTTTTACTGCATCTCGGCCATAATACAAACCAGTAAATGGCAAATAAAACAATTTTTTTGCGGTTATTTCATACTAAGAAAAACGACCACTGCTTTTAATTCGGGCCGCATGACCTTGCCCATTTTGTTGCCCTGAGCTTCCTTTTTGGGTTACAGTTTCAGCTAGCCCCGCGACATTTGCGAAATGGGAGCCATAGGACCAGCTACACTAACTCGAAACTTTGTGCTCTGAGGGTCCACATCTATTTCCAGTGCAGAGACTGTTTTTATATGATAATCGATCCTCTGCGTGGCTCGGGTGCTTCTAAAAGGAAGGATAAGGTTCAAGTAAAAGAGGTTGTAGCAGATAATACACTCTTGGATCTGGGCCAGATTGTACTTTGCTCCAACGTTGATAGTTTAGGCAATTAATGGTCGGAAAAGGGTCACTCACATCAGTCCCGGACCTATAGGCTAAAATGCAGAGATGGAATATGCATTGCATTACGGCGGATTATAAGTACGTATGAAAATGAGCACAGGGAAAGACAAATGAGCAATCGCATCTCATTTCGGTCCGATTTTGCAACGCGTCCTGATGAGCTCCGGGGGATTTTAGCTGTGAGCCACTCTCTCATTCATTTGATGTTCAGACACCAATATGCTTTTTTTCCTAATTTTGAGATTATCCGTACACAGTTATGCTAAGAACGTCGACTGGCCTTGCGGTCATACATTCTTTTAGTCACTCGCAAATTATTCGGCGCCAAGTTGTTAAAAGCGTGGACGCCCGATTGATCGCTCACAAAACCCCCTAATTAGTCTGGGCGCTAATTGAGCTCCGGCTTGCGACTGTATGTACCCTGAAAATGAGTCTGTCAATTACCTTATGTTGGCTGATTGAATTGCAAAAGCTACTCTAAATTATGCGTTGTTCCACGTCTCTCGTTGCAGTTTGTCTCCCTTGTAAATGACGTTGACACTTCGCGCAGGATACTCTAGCATCCTCACAGCTCTAGTTACATAAAATTCTGCTTATGTATATATTTTTTAATGTATTTTTTAACATTTTACTAGAAATCAAAAGTGTTGGTTTTTTCTTGGACTATCCTGAATCCCATGGCTCAGCATAAGTCGCCTTTATGGATTTGGTCCAGATCGTGGGTGTAAGAGAAGCAGAGCTTTTTCACTCTTTTCCCCCACAGCCTCTCTCTCTCCCTTTATCACGGGAGTTGCAAGAAGCGGAAATGGTCAGTAGGAGCTCGGGTCCTGTGGTGCGAAAGTACACGATTTTGCTTTCATTGCTCCTGGCAGCAGTCACTGCATGGGAGAGTCGGATGTCAGAAAGGCAGCCATGTACTTTCGAAGCTTCCAAATGCGTCGATTTCTAAAACTTGAAGCGATGGGTGAGAGTCGATTTTTTGGATTTTTTAAAAAATAAAATTTGATGGTTCTAATCAGGGCGAGAAATATGGGTCATCGGGTTATCTGATCATAACTAACCTGTCAGCATTTTTGGCGGGTATTTAAAAAAGTGGCAAATTAGGTTACAGTCTAGTGGCTGGCCCCAATTATGCGTAATTGGTCGAAAGCAAACAAATACGGGATGATTGATTATTTCATAAATGGCAAGTAAACACGGTTAATTAGGCCTACCGGAATTAACAGGGAGTATGGACGTGCCCTATTGTTATTACTTTGTGGAGTAAGGCATCCAGATTTGGGGGTGAAATTTGGTCAGTGGCGTTAGAGCCTCATAAATGGCACGTAACCCATGTTAATTGGGTTACTACAAAATTAACAGCCAGGAGGATGTGTTGTTTTGCGGCGCACTGAACCCGGATTTTATGAAACGTGGTCAGTGACTTTGATGCCTCCGCTCTGTTTACTTGCTTTCATCAGACCACTCTATACGCACTGATTGGTGGGTTTGTGAAATAATAATATTCCCGCTTGTAAGCACAAAAAGAGCGAAAGTGTCCGCAAAGCTCTGTAAAATAAATAAAGCCATATACGTATAGGTTAGCAGTGTCCTAGTTTTTTTAAAAAAAGCAACAATTACACAACATATGGCAGAAAGTTGTGTTTTAAACTTTTGGTGTAAACAACAGCTTTTTTCCTTTGACCAGTCCGGATAGGCCTACATAGGTGGAGTTCACTATTTTTTTGTGGCTTTCTGTGCTGAAAAGCAGCGGTGTAGAATCGAGTAGGAAGAACAGTATATTTCTTGAGTAAGGAATCGACTTTGAATGCCATTGGAGATGTGTGTGGAAAAGGCCAACTGCGGAGAGAGAATCGCTGACGCTGACGAGACTCGCAAGAAAGGAAACAAGTTCTGGGAAAGAGCTGGTAAGGCCGCCTGGGAGGATTAGTTTGGCCGCTTCCACTCTTGTTTACGGGGAGAGGGCCGCGGATTCGAAATGGTTGGTCTCCGGCCATCCCAGGCACATTTGTGTGATTGCACGTCGTAGGATTTGTTGCCCTTCCTCCAGCTTGTTCTTTTTGTCAGACACTCCAATGGTTTCCGCAGAAGCCATGGAGTAAAAAAAAGCTTATGTAGAACTAAAGAAGACGAACACCACCGATGGCATTTTATCAGGAGCTGCTGTCGCCGGAGGGCTGTTCAACAAGCAAAATAGTGCGACTTAAATGGGCGAGTTCATTAATTGAGTGTCCTAAACTCATTTGCATATTGAAGCTGTAGGAGGTAAAAAAACGGGGCCTATACTTTATTGAGTTGCCTCATTGAATCCTTTTGCAAACTGGTGTTGAAAGGGGGGGAAGTCAATGTCCTGGAACATCTTCGCCGATGGGGCACAAATTCAACCATTTTCTGCGCCGTCTCAACAGACTATACATCACCAGGGCTTAATAGCAGTTTATCAGCAACGGTTTTGCCCCCTCGAGGCTGTTTCGTCGTCGAATTCTCCCCTAGAACTTTCCTATATACCGTATACCTCCTGGCAACGCATCGCTTCGGTTCACTCCGCTCGGCAGCAACAGTCATACATGTGAATGGAGCCTATTTGTCAGGGAGCCTAATAAGGACTTGCTGTCTCCAACCTTGTTTTTCACGCTCCAATACATATTCCAGCCATTTCTGCTTGCTGACACCTAGGAATTTCGCCCAGTTAAACAGTCACTACGACCTGGGAATTCTACTGCGATTCATTAACCTTCAAGTTAGACTGTACTGTACACTCTCATTCTATTTCTACGTACATTCGGTGCCTTGAAGCAAGAAAAGATGAGCTTGCTATATGACCAAGGGACGGTGTAGGCAGATTTGTTAAGGACCACTATAGAAGTATTTATTTAACGTGCCTGAGGTGAGTTAAATTTATGTCGCAGGGCTCCACCAGTATATGCTCATGATTGATTGTGAGCCACGTCGGAAATTCAGCTTTACCCGCAGGTCTGGTCTTCAATGATTTATGTGCATAGGGGACTAGATGCATTGTTAAAGCCAAGGCGAAATGAAACATTTGATCTTGGTAATATGACGCATGAATTAAACTGTTTCAAGAGAGTCGACAATCATTTGCGTAAGAGGTCATGCATTAGCATATGTCTGATTGTTATACCTCTTTGCGAGGACGTGTGCGTAGATGAAACTCACTTATAAGAAGCCTCCTGTCTATGAATGTGTAGCCCCACTGATGTTGATTTGATCATCTGATTTGAGCTTGGTAATATGACCCATGAATTAAACTACGCGTATTTCTAGAGGTTGATATATGCTCTTGCGTAACAGATCACATTGCAGGATACGTCTAATTGTTTAGTTTTCGAGGAAATGTGCGCAGATATGAAACTCATCTGTAAGTAGCTTGCTCTTGCTTGTTGAAAGTTCTCCTTAATCTTCCGCACAAACTTCACAATAATTTAATAATGATGTCAATAACTATACACGAGTTTGAAATTTACCTGTAGGATATAATTACATGGGTGCGTGCTTCTTTGGTAAGGGAGCTCGAGCTTAAGTGAAGTGGCAAGTTTCATGCAATTCTGAGTAATTTGGTCCTCCCAGCCCCCTCCGAGAGAACGACATTTTTTTTTTACTTTCTGGAAAGGTGCTGGGACTTGTGGTGAGAAAGGTACAAGCTTTTCATTTGGCGAAGCCTGCGGCGCGCTGGCTTAGTTTGAAGTGTTGCAGCTGAAATGAAGCAAAGCCCCTAGACATTCTGCAGGGATTTGGGTGGGGAGGGCGTGAATTATTAAAAGTCTCCCAGGCGCCGGAGTTCAATATCGGCGATGATACTACCGAGAGCAGTGCTTCAGGTTCCCACAGCAGGCATATATTAAATTCTAGCTGTCAAATTTAACAGGTCTTGAGTTTAGGAGCAAGCAGAGAAATTCGGCTTGAGACATGGCTGGGTTAGGTATTTTGCATCCGATAGGGGGGGAAGGAGTGAATTGTTTTCTTTGCTTCCAAGCAGCCTCCATTCCAAATAGTTGCAGTTTATCAAACGGAAACACAGATGCCGAATGTGAAATTAAATTCTGAGGCTAGCAAGATTGCCGATAGAATTCCGACTGGGGTAATCGCCGCTGCTTGTAGGGACAATGGCTGCATAAAATCAGCTCTAGCGCTAGTCTTACCAATGACACCACCCAGCCAGAAACACAGTGCATTGCGATTCTCACCCAACTTCTCCATTATTCGTGGGGCACGGTGTTGCTATGGCTCAGCAATGTTAAGTCATGCTCTATGAACGCAGAATACCACATGCAACCCATCGCTGAAATTGTTATATTCAAAGAAATATGTTCAAATTAATATAATATTGCAGTGTATGTGAGTAACGAGGAAGATATTATCCGAATAAATGCGAAGGACGAGATCTGTGTCAGTTGAACTTCCAAAGAGGATTTTACCACTTGACATTTACCTGTCACTAGTGCAGAGTTTTAAGTTATTAAGATGAAAGTCTTCATCATGTAACAGTTTCTGTCAAGGGAGTAATGAATCAATTACTTATGAAGTACAACTGCTGGCATTGTACTTTGAGTCTCTTGTGAACTGTATTCTCAGAGTTAATGCAAAGCAGAGCATTCTAGTTATTACAGTGCATATTAACGAGTAGCCTAATATAAAGTAGCATTTCTTGAATATAATTGATCAATGCATAGGGATAATCTTACTACGAGTATTTTGCCACAGTTAAATCTTCTTAACAATGTTAAATTCGGCGTACTTTTACAATCTTTCTCTCGTTAAGTGGCGGTGAGTCTCGTTTAAAATCAATGTGCAGTATTTTACTGCAGGTCAATTATAACTTTAATTGCTGTTTTATACATCCATATATTATTTACAGTTGTCCATGGAAATGATGCTAGCTTTTTAAAGTGCCAGCTAATAAAACAACATGCTAAGCAACTATTTGAGGCAATATATGGTAACCATACAGTGGTGTCCCAAAATGCAATGAGTAGCTTACCATCCATGCCTCCGCCCCAAATTTTTGGTCATCACAATTAGTGGTAAAATTTCACTTTAGTTGGGAGCATGAAATTTTCATGATCCCCTGATGATGCCACTAGCTTTCATGTATGCTATCAATACACTGGCAAAAAAGCCTGTGCAATGAGTGGGCTCCAGTACTGTACTGTATATTATCCACTATGGTCATGTCGAAAGCAGTGGTCTTAGTCCTCCCATCCCTGTAATTGGTCTCCATTATTACAGAGGCACTTTTTTTCCCTACATGAGAGGAATTATTAATGGGGTCCAATAAGCCGGAGCATTATTTGTCAGTAGATGCCATCTCACACCATCCATTTTAAAAGGGTCCACTTTATGCTGATGCTTTCTAACCATTACCTGTGACAATCGCTGGGGACAGTGACGTCCCAGCTGAGGCAAAGGTGACACCTATACAAATGCGTCATTGTTTGACGCATAGTGAGAAGATACGGTTCATGCAAGTCGTGCAGGTGGACATGTTCCGGGAAATTCTGGTCTGAACAATATTGCTCTTTACTGCAATGAACATGCGGATTTCTATTTACTAATAAGCCACCTGTGGAGATACATGGCACGTCCCCCGTCACGATTTTTGACACGATATTCGTGCCGCCGTCCACATTTTGAAACGCGATTCTTATTTTATTACCGCACCATTGACGTCCTCAATTAGTTTGTGCAAGCGAGCTTCAAACTCGTGTGGCAGTTACATGCGTGGCACAGTAGTTTATCCTCACTATTTGCAAATAACGCGCGGATGAATAATTCGCTACATATTAGCCAATATAATTATATTATGAAACTTATTGCAAATTTTCCGCCACGCTGCTGCCAAACAATATTAGTGCACAAAGTGATACAGTGTTCAGTAAACACCTCCAATAGCCGGGTTTGCGTGATGAATTATTCTCTCTATACTTACGTAATGTACGGAAAACGAGAGAACGATCTGACGTCATCGTTTCTTCCATTGTTGCTTTTTGTTGACACTGTTTACTCACATTGTTCTGAGAGGGTATTTTCATGGAAACTGTGATGACGTCAGATCTATCATTCTTCGCACATTAGTCGCGCATGCTCAAACATACCCATAGATCTTGATGTGTTCACTTGAGAAGTGTACCACCCTGTGCTATTTTAGCATCTTAAATTTTTCGATTTTATGCACAATGTTCGGAAGTGATGCAAATAAATTTATCTCGTCCCGCCTCGATGCTCCATATACGTCCCATCCCCTCCCGTCTCTTTTCTCCTCTCCTAAAATTTATTCCTGTCACCTAAAAGAGCAAAGTACGTTATCACTTCAAGGAATGGACCGCTCATAACTCTCCCTCTCCCCTTCCCCTTTTTATTGGATCTATAAAATACAGGATCCGCAGACAATACCATCTGAAAGTCACAAGTAATGTAAGCCCACAAGGTATTTTCTCACCTCTTTTTTTCTTCGGCGAAAAAAACAATTTGAGGTGGTTTCAGTGGCTTATCGGCCTGTCTGTCCATCCTGGGAGATAAGAGATGAGATGTGTGATGCGAATGATCAGTGCTGGCAGTCCTAATCCTGGGCTGTCTGAGTTCCCTCGAGGGAGGTTCCAGAAACCCGGGGAAAATGGTTTTGGAGCTGGCGAAGGCTTGCTGTGGGAATGCAAATAAGCTGTGGAAAAGCGGTAGGCCTATTTCGGCCGGGGAAATTCCAGGCTAGCAGCATGTTAGACTGGCACTTGCCTAGCCTCCAGAAAATTATACGGGCACCTGATATGCAGGAATGGTAGACTCGAGGCTAACCAACCGTGCCGGGCAGCAGTCGCGATATCATTTGGGTTTTTCCCTCCCCTCCCATCCCCACCCCTCACTTTCAAATGTGATTATGTGTTGGGTTGGCTGCTGATGCGGATTCGATTCGGAGCTGAATTAATTTGATTAAATATCTTGACCGCTCGCTGCTGGTGTGTATTCCAAACACGATTGGGCGTTCAACTCCGCTCCATTCTTCATTGTTATTCCTCAGTCTGGAATTAATTCCTTATTAATTAACAAATGGCGGATTAATTCTGATTGGAAATTGGATGGCGTGCAGCACTGTTGACAGCCAATACACTGTACTATACACAGGAGAGTGCTGGAACTTTTGTGTACGCTAGTGTTTATACCGAAGCATATTATGCTATAGGTGAGGCGGATTGATCAATATTTTTTGGATTAGTAACAGGTACGCAGCATAACAACAAAAATTGCCGCAATATTCCTGGAAAATGAGACGTAGGATAATTAACACAATGTGCTACAATTATGCGCACATAAGTAGGCAGGTGGCCTACAATGCACAAAGTGGTAATGGTATATTTAAAATGAAGCAATGAGACACACATGATGGTCCACAACACATTTCAGATTTTCATAACATGGCAGTGGGGGAAGGCGATTATTTTTAGTCATCAGAGAAGACATTAAACAAAATGAAACAATGTTTTTAAATGTCTTCAACACGAAGCTTTCGTTACGTTGGCCATAACTCATTTTTAGCGAGTGTGCGAGTTCTCCATTAAAACTCGATCCCGTGAATGTGAATTGTTTGTACAATCAAGCCTAATAACGTGCTTGTGGGTTATCATGCATAATCCAGTGCTCTCTTGACATTCTAATTACAAGCGAACTACTATACTGATGCATATTATGGCTTGCAAAATTACACGCTTGATCGTGGGCGCTGGGTGCGATTCATCTTATCTTTTTATGGGTTTATGTAAGGTATAGTAAGATCCCCAGTTTGGAAACGATTATTACTCCAATATTGAATTAAGGCTTATATATATTGCTCCCTTCCTTCTTTTCGTTCCGTTCTTATGACAGTAGACATCCGCGTTGCTTCCTAGGTCTCGACATGCTCGTCAGTCACCCACATTTACTGGCAATATTTTAGCTCAGATGAAGTGGAAGGAATGGCCGGATGGCGATTGTGAGCGTGCATGCTGGATGAAGTTGGAAGAGTAATTTCAAGGAGAGGAAATCGTGGGTTTAAATGTAGAGCTTGGGAATTAAGTAAGCTGGGGAGGACGGGTGTAGGGGTGGAAAAGCTCTGGGAAATACTACCCCTAAAGTGCGTAACGAAAGTTCTTCCAACTTCATTTGTTTAGGAAATTAACCTGTCTTGCGCGATGAAAAGCCCAAGAATTTGGAAGTGTTATTAAAGCAGCGTTAGCAAAAGCACTATAACATTGTTGTCACAAGCCTCGAGATTTTGAGTCATGAAATAACTTTCCACTGCAAAATCCGTGCATAATGTTAGATAAAGAGACTGAATTAATGCAACGATGCAAGGATCAGTCAAAATAAGAGCCTTTCATCCGCTGCCCTAAGGCCAAAAATTATGCTCTTTCTCTGTGTATAGGTTTTACCATCCCAGGACTAAAGTTCCAGAGAAAGGAAGGAGTGAAAAATGTAAAGATTCTTATTTACTCCAGCAACCATCAGTTTAAAAGGAAACAGGCAGCTGAGTCTGTAACAAACAACACGTGACTTCTTCACCTAGAGTAGATTATAATTCTCTAAAGAGTAGTATATTAATTATGTAGCTTGGTATAGACATCCCTATAGTACTGCAAAACTATTCAGGAAACGGAACGTTTTCCAACTATCGGTATATTGTGTCGCAGGCAGGTTCCAACGTTATACAGAATTTTTAAAATCCGGCAGTGAACAAGCGAGATGTAATATTCTCGAGAGGAGAAATCGGAATTGTGTGACACAGACTTGGTAAAAAAGAGTGGATTATTTTCCGAAACTAAGTACAAACGAGTTGAGCATTGGATCACGCCGCTAAGTCCGATTACATCATAGTGCGTGCATTTAACGTGTGATTTGAGAAGGACGCAATAATTGGATTCCACACTTGACAACAGTAGAGAGGAGGAGGGGGAGGGGAGGTAGGTAGGGATAAAATTAAAACGATGGAATAATATTGTTGGGAGGCTTACATCAAGTATAATCTGATTTAGGCGCTCCATCGTTCCGTAAAGTATGAAGCTCTTCATGAGAGATTAATTCTTTAATGCGATAGGAAAATAGAGGGATTACCATATTGTTTCCCGTCCGCGTCCGTGACTGTAAGTACCGCAGCATAATAATTGTGACCAATGGCTGATTGACAACCCAGAGTACCTGCGGTCTCTGCCCCCTAACGACGTCCACATAAAAAATATGTATTCCTCCATGGATGAGGTACTCGCAGCACTGCATTGACAGATTAACCTAATTGTTCCCCGACTCTATATTCTGGCCATAAATCGAATCCCTGTTGTGTCCAGCAAAAGGTAGGGTTTTAAGCTTGCGTTCCAGGCCTGTATGCACGTACGTTTCTCCTACAAGTTTTTTTTCTTTCTTTTTCACTAACGCTGCTCGCACTGCTGCCCCGTTACAAATGGCCCTTCCACGTCCATTTGGGCAAAGTTGTGCTGCAATTAGCCTATCGCTCCGTCGTTACCGCCTGGAAGTGGGATTCCAGCAGGGCTAGAAAACGCTGCACCCTATACATTCTCTACCTGTCCAGGAGAATCGCCTCTAGAGCTCTCCTTCCAGCCCTCATTTCGCACTCTAGATATATATAAATTTTTTACCCTTCCTTTTCTCACAGTCTGCGGAGACGTACCTATCGCGTGCAGTGTCGGAACTCAATTTTCGGTAGAGGGGGGGTAGAGCCAGTTTCCTATCGTAGGCTGGGGCTATTACCGTCATCTCCAGAACGTCACGAATTACCGCTGCCGACCCATCAGTGTCAAATCGAGTTAAGTTCCCCACCGAGAGCAACTCAGCTTCTAGGGTCATTTAAGAGTTTGCCTGCTGACCCCTCGGAAGCAGAAGCACCAGGTGGTAATTAACACCTGGACGAGTCCCCAGTGGGTCATGACACCGGCCCGAGCCCTCGTCAACCTGGCAAAGTCTCTCGGAAAGCTCAGGGACCCATTTTTTTGAGAGGGGTGGTCGGATTTTGGCTCTCACATGAACCTGAGGGGGGGTTCCTTTTTCTTCTTTCTCTCTCGCCAGCAGCTCGTCATCCCGGGGAATCTTCGGGGCCAGATTACGAGGATGGAGGGGGGGAGCTTTGGCCTACTATAAATCCGGGCCCTGTGATTGAAAGTCGGCTGCAAACTGCTGGCGGAGGAAGTGGGAAACGCCGTAATGGGGCGCCAGTCCGCGGGGTGCCAGCAAAGGGGGGGAAAAATCGGAGAAGAAGGACCTTAATGATTCTCTGGGACGGCGGAAATGGCTCCCGAGGCGAGGACTTGGTGGCAGACACCACCGACTGGGGCTTATTCCGGCTAAAACGTGTCTCTTGTATTCATCCGACCTGTTTTTCTTTCCCCTGTCGATGCCTGCCTCTTGACCTGGTAACCGTGGGACGCCGGAGTGGTGTCGATGACCTGGTACCCCTGGAAGCGCAGTAATAACACCGGACTCCATTTGTCCAACGAAGCTCTTGCTCACACATTGTAATATCATCATTACACAACATGTAGGTCATGTATGTTCTTGTACCTGCAGTAAATTCAAACAGCAAACAGACCCCCAACGAATTATTTAAACGAACGTCGAGTAATTACTCCAGCCTTCAATTTACCTCTCCTGCGGTACAGCTACCTGCATAAATTCTGAACATTAACCCCAGCCTGCAGCAAATCCCGAATTTGTGCCGGCCTAAATAAACTCTCTGACTTGTGCTGGTGTGCTTTAAATTCATATATTTATATGCCTGCTTGCCTGTACACTTGGCGTGGCGCATTGGCGTGACTCGAATGACGTTTCCTGGAGAGGTTGAGATGGAAACGATCGTGGCAACTGTGTTTTGACTCGCGGGGGTCTTACGCTGCAACGTGATCTTGAAGCCCTTCTCGTGCAGCGTCTGCCTGAAAAGGATAAATTAGTTCATTCTCACCCATTAGCTCTAATTATTTTTCAAGCTTATATACAGAAGCTTGCAGGAGCCTGATAATTTTTTCCAGCTGTTTCTTTTTTTTTACAAAAAATATTGTTGCTGAACGGAACAGTTTTTATGCTTCTGAACTTGCCTTTGAACTATGTCCCACCCTGTATATTGCCCGGAACAAGCGTCGGTCGCGTGTCGCTGACCTGTCTTGCGTCGAGCGAACAAAGAGCCGTCGAGTCGAATCAAAGGGACAGGTTAATTGGCGAAACTGCTTCCTGGCCTGCGTTTTTTTGATGGTCATAAACTGGTTCTAATTACAAACTCGCAAGGCTTGCGGCCAGGAGAGGTCACTTCCTTTGTGTGATTGCCTGAAAATTAGCGCTCATTATTGGCGGAAGCAAAGGGCTGAATCTCTTTACTTGTCATATACGATGGCATTTCACGTGCGATTCTTTCATATATACAACTTGGCGTTCACAAAAAAATGAGTCCGTGGAACAAAAGTCAGCAACTCGCTTTCGCAGAAATCATTCTGGCGGATTCAACAGAGCGCGATGAAGACCCTGGCACTGCCATTCTACAATGTTCTTTGCCAGTTGAGAAAGAAGATCCCCCATTTCCTCTTCCTGTCACTATATAGTCAGTAAGCAATAATGCGGATTTCAGCATTGTGAAGCTCAACTACAATTGTTTCCATTCACTTCTCGATGAATACATCCTCCCTATTAATTAAACTCCTTCTCAAAGAAATTGGCGTGAAAGAATACTAAACGCATTAATCGTTGGTTGAAGGCAACTAAGTTCAGGACGTTCTGGAGAATATAGAGGGGGAAAAAAGCCAGTTAGTGTTCTAGGGATAGACGCCAGAATTGCGTGTGTAAAAGCTCTTTGAAAGCAGTGGACTGGAAACGGGCGTGGGGAGGACGACTTTGCTCTTCGCAAAATGTCTGCAAGTGGAATTTCCAATTTGCGCTGCGGTCGATCGGCATTTGCCGTTAATGACCTGCCCGGAGCAGAGAAAACCCGGAGTCCCGACATGGGTTGCATCCGGGAAATCCCCGTTCTTTTCCCCCTGGACCATCTGGACATTGGCCAACACACACAAAAAAAGAGAAAAGCAAAAAAGAAAAAAAAAATCTGGACCAATAGCCTACTGGGTGCTCGTAAAATGCCCATCTTTTCCTCCTAAAGAATTATACTTTTGGTCGTGCAGCTTGTTCTACGGGCCGGTTTTCCTGATAATAGTCGCAGTATATGGAATCCTGGGTTTACGGGCGTCATCGATTTTATCAGCCCGAAATTATCTGCCCCTCATTGGAAAATGTTGCAAGCTGAGCAATAACTAAGAAAAACCTTGCTGGCGAAATTTGAGGTAGGATATTGGACCTTGCAATGGGTTTTTATGCCACTTTTAAATGACCGCAAGAGACAGTACTGGCTGATCAAGTGCATAAATCAAGAAATGAAGGCTTCATTACAGGGCAGTATAAACTAGGGCGCAGTTTCCAGTAACTAGACGTTGTAACTGTTTGATTTCTGATGATTTGATGTTATGCGAGCATTATTTTAACATTGACTACTGGAGTACGTACGGATTGCAACTAATTTTTACAGCATCGATTATACGGCTCGTTCCGGAGTAAAATTGCTATTTGAAAAATCATCGGTGCTTTTGAGAATTATTGCACTGGACAGTTTTGACCCACATTTGGCTGATCCACACTTATCCGCGGAATATTCCGCACAGATTTCAGATATTTGGCCAACGTTTCAATAGTGCTTGATGTCAGGAATCGTTTATTTCCATCATTTGTATCGCTGCTAATAATTACAACCGGGCTTAGAAAATGCGATTAAGCCTAACATTTTCATAACAACATTATCTTCGTGCTCTTCAATGCCACAGGTACACATGCACATGGCTGCGCCTGAACTAAGAGAATAATCCTACCGATAATGGACCAAAAGCAGAGCAGATGTTTACCCTCCACCCCGGAAGTAAAATATTCCGTGCGTATATTGCGGTGGGATAAGGGGCGCTTCATCAAAGAGCACTATTGGCAAAGCCTTGGGTAATTGCTGTTTACCGAGGGATCCCTTGACAACCAAGGCATGGGGCGGGGGAGAGGTTAGGGGCGAATCCAGGAAGAAGTTCGCCCCCTCCACTTTCCTACCACTCGCCACCCCTCTAATTATCTGCAAATATGAAGAAGTTCCTCCTTCGGCACCAAACATACCGAGGGGGAAAGCTTGTTATTAAAGGCCGAAATCAAACACGAAGGATTCGAAGGATAGGGTGGGGTGGGGTGGGGGGAAGTGCGGTGAATTCCAGTAGCAAGTGGTGAGAAGCTCAAACTCTCCTTACTACTTACTACCCCATCCTTTACCCAAACCTTACCCTCCCCTGAAGCCAAGTGAGATTATTGGTGGTGGCAGCCCCCGGTGGAGTATTGGAAAGGCACCGGGTAATTAATTTTGACCGGAAGAAATTGGAAGGGAAAGGATGGCAGTGAAAGAGGGAGGACCGTCTTCGGATGCAAATTTGAAGAAGATTGCCCGGCGTCACGCCGCCTCTTCTGCACGGCAATAAAGCTTAATGAGATGGGAATATAAATGAAATGAAGAATCTCATAAGCGGAACATTTCTCCTCTCTCCTTTTTTTTCTCTCTCTCTCTCTCTCTCGCAGCGATCGGAATCGGCATTTTTCCCCCCTCTTACTTCTTTTCGTGAGCAGGGAGGGATCTCTCCCTCATAGTAACCAATTGGGGATCCAGGACTGATCATCGCACCGAGATGAAAGAAAAATATTATTGGTTGAATTTCGATTGGATAGGGCCGGGGAGCGGAGGGTTATATAAGCCCGAGTCTTTCAAGGGAATAACTGGCCCACCCAAAAATTCATGGTTCAGCTTCCTTGCTCCTCTCTAAATATATTTTAAGTGGACCTTTTCATTATTCGAGGCAAAATCTTTTTTTTAAGCAAAACCGACTGACTTTAATAAGTGTGATTTAAATGTTTCGTATAACCTCATGTAATGAAGTAAATTTCGACCACATTTTTTTTCGGACACCCTCATAATGAATTGATGGCCTCTTCCATTTTGATTGAGTGTTTCTCTCGTCCAAGTTAGTGCTTGTTTGACGATCAATTGCGAGGCCCAGGTGCAGCAGTTTGACCGTCCAGTTATATCCATTAACGCCTTCTCCTAATCGAGGCTGAGAGTGGGTCGAAGGCGTGAAAACTCGGTTCTAATTAGTGCGCAAGATGTATGCAACGTGTGTTAGTATGTAGGAAACGAGGTAGACAAGGACTTTTCCGACCCTCAAAACTTGGTATTCGCAGAGGCATTTCCCCCGAGCCGAGGTTCGGACCAGGGCACACGCTATTACATTCGCTTGGGTTAAAGCGCGAGAGGCAATCAACTAATTGGGAACTAGGAACCGGAGAAGGTTTTTGGGGGGCCTAGTGCGGCTTCAGACATTTTTTTTGTGGAAGCAGGCCTGAAGAAATCACGGAGCTCCTTTTAACCAGCTTAACGTTTATGCCGACTAATTATTGCTCATTACATTAATTGGCTGTATTGCTATTTACTGCTGCTTTCTCCATACTTTAAATAATGCAAACGTTGTTTAGTCCATTGCGATTTCAACCCTGCAAATTGGAAGCGACTTGGCCAGTGCGGGAGGGAAATGAGAGTAGCAATCTACTAAACAACTGGCTGAACGAAAGTACTATTTTTCAACCATCAGAATAGTGCGTGGCAGTAACTGCGGGGCTAGTTTCGGAGCGGGGGATATTACACCATTTTAAGCCGTAAAATTAATTTCGCCGGCGGTGGAAAAGGCGGCCTGCGGGCTCATATGGCTCTGTATACACCCGCCGAGCTTCACCTTAGTCTACCGTATAACGTTACGTTGCGAGATGCCTAGATTTCATTAGGCTTCAGAACATGAATTAATCATGGCGCTGGGCACATAATACGAACATACCTGCTGCCTGTCGTATTGAAAAGCAATATACTCGAGTGCAGTGTGAGGCGAAGCGTGCAATTTTCACCTGTTAATTTTGCACGACACTAACTAGGTTTCATCTTGTTTTTTTTTTTCGTCCGGTGAGAGACTGTATCTAGGGCTGAGCCCCCATGTATTATTAAAACCGATTATTCCTCCGCTGCTCAACTCAGAAATTAACATGTCCGTCCTTACATTTTTGTATCGACATGCTTTTAAATATTCACCAAAAAATATGGCCCCCACTTAGCCTTACTATCCTCCAATATTGACTTCCCTCGGGAAAAACCGGATTTTGCGATCAATGTCTCTAGTGATTATTTTCCGTTACCAATCAAAGCTTAGGCGTAAAATTGGCTGGAGCAAGTGGATACGCACCCAAAAAAATCGGTGATGGCCATCAGCCTCTTTGACCGTGTCCTCTCTCTTGGGCCGTTAATTAGGTAGATGTAGGTGGAAAGTTTGCTGGAGCAGGTAGCATTCTGCTGCAGCAAGCCTTCATTAACGGACTTTGTTGGAGCGGAAACAGATCGGGCGGCTGTGACACGGTCGGCCAGCCAATGAGGTAGTGTAAACACAGGCCAACTTGGTGACGTGGACACTTTCGCCAAATTTTTTGCAGGCCGGGAGTATCGACATGCACATTCATCTTCCGTTAAAAATTTTTGGCGGTCGCGCCTTTCTTTACTAGCCTGTCCAAAATCTGGTTCAGAACTTTTTTTATTCAATTGATGGGCTGGGAGCAGCTCATTAAACCTTTCCGCGTTTAATACGACTTGGTATATCCCACCGGCTCTTTTCAATCGGAATATATCCTCGGGTCCATAACTTTGATGCTGCCATTTGCAACAGACGTGAGGGAAATGTTTGCCTTCAGTTGGAATGGTCAGATATGGAAATTAATGACCGTGAAATATATCGCCTGATATGAGCAGAAAAAAGCCAGTAAGAGGATTTTGGCGATCGGATGTAGGGAATATTGGCAATAGTCCTCATATACTATTTGGAGACTGATGGACGGACCTTTTTTACGACTATGTGGGAGGATGATACGGAAAAGGAGATAAATCATGTCTCATCATGAATACTGATCACCTTAGAATGCAGTGTACAGTATATACTCGTCCTCAGCAACTGATGAAACATGATGCCTACGAAAATAATTTGTTTTCATTTGTACAGCTTTTCTCTATCTCTCGATATTACGTGCAATTGATTCTTCCTATTAAGCTGCGGGTACAAGAGCAATGAACCGCCCTGTGTTTATGCATTTATTTGTTTTCGAACCATTATTAAACTTTGATGAATTGAAGCAGACAGTTTGCAACACCACCGAGGTTTTGTTAACTTCGACCACATTTTGTGGCGTACCAAGCGCTGGCGCTACACAGCACATTTTTGTGCTTTTTTTTGGTTGGGGTGTCATTTTCAATCGTGAAACTCGGCCTTGTTCACCGGTCCTGCAAAACACGTTTCCTACATTGTAAGCCACGTTGTAATGTTCCCGGACAGTCCAACCCGAACCTTTATCTGTGTTGAAGCTACACAAACTCCATACAAAAGAGAGGGGGAGTTAGCTTAGTTATTAGATACACAAGGGGTGGTGCTGGATAGTTCCATTCAAGCAGGGTCGCATTACTAGTTTTTTTTAACTCTCGGCGAGCAAAATGGCGGAGTGGCGTGCAGACCACCCCTCAAAAAATGTCAATTGCGTCGTGCTGTACCCTCTTTTTTAGCGTTCAACTTTTTTTTTGGAGAGTCTGTGGCAATGAGTAGAGGCCGCTTTGGAACGTCAATTATCTGCAAATGGGGCCTGGTGTTTGGTGCACAACTAACCGCCGTCTCGTAAAGCAGTCATCGGGGATTGTCCCCACGTGTTTGAGCTCTTGTCACCCCTTTTGCCATCGCCACAAAAGCGATCGGAGCTCAGAAATCAACGGGCGTTTTGGTCCACCCCTGCATCAAGCCCACGGGAGGGGTTAGACCTGGTCCCTATTTAAAACCCTCAGCAATAAAAATCGCGGGGGCGTATAGTTCGAGCAGGCTGATTTGGAAGTATCTGAAACAGGGTCCAGGATTTATTCACCCTCCCAAACCGACTGAAAAGGTTGAGTCCACGCCTCGTTTGGAGAGCATGTCAAATAACACCCTGTGAAGTGGTGAGGTAATGCCGTGTTTTGGTACTGCCCATAACTCTATAGCTGGAAATAGTGGGGGCGATATAAAAAGCGTCAGGATTTTTTTTTAGCAAGCCAAATTATGCGACGTCAATACCTGGGTTCATTAATTATTTACTTTTTGAAGTCCCGCAACCGAACGGAACTGTGCTGTAATGATATTTGAATAAAATATGGCAAATATGTATTCGGGACGATATTGCTAAATTAAATCACGTAATTATTAAATATTTGCTGGCAAAGAAGTTGCAGCTATAGGCCAGAAATTAATTTCAATTCAATTTTGGTGTGGACACGCAAAAAATCCATTCTTGTGTAGAAAGCAGGGCCAATCGTTACTCTCTACGTTTTGCAGCCTTGAGTTACATTAACTGCATGCAACTTTCTGCGAGTGTTTAAAACAATAACGATACAAGTTGGAAGCAAACCGGCCTCTCAATGCCAGCAGCTCCTGCCTTCCGCGGAATGGCAAAATTCGACGTGTCCAATTAAATGGGCGCCTCCTCTCGCTTGCTTTTCCCCCAAGAGTGCCGTAATGCAACACTCGCCCTGGAGAAACACCGACCAAGTTGGTTTCTAGTGCTCTGGTCAACTATAGATAATAGGCCCTGGAAACTAGGGGTCGAGGCAACTCAGAATATTACCCGTTTTCCAGATGAAGCGAAAAGCACACCGCCTTGTGTTGCGGGTTAGCAGCGGTCGTGACCATTGCCTGGAGGTGGGATAATGAAAAAGGCCAAGTAATAATTGCAGTTTGCCCAACTCCCTTATAGTATTGGTTTCAGACTATACACCGAAAGAGAGAGAGAGAGAGAGAGAGAGAGAGAGAAAGGGCTTTCAGGAAGCTGAGAGCTGAGTCAGAGCTGGAGGGAATCCGAAAAAGGTTATCAGACACCTTTGTTTATGAGTAGTCGTCCAAGTTAGGCTAATGAAGTTGCAAGCTCCGGATTCCCCCCGTGCTGGCCCGGAGATAAGGCAGCTGCCGGCTGTAAGGGCCACTGGCTGACTCACTTTATGTAAGAGAATCCAACTAGCCCCGGTTCTAATAGCGGCGCAAGTCGCGAATGGTCTCAGCACATGGCATGTTAATTCCTTGCACCAGGCACCTTGGGCCTAGTAGCGTTTTAGTCCTGAGGAAAGTCACCCGATACGTTTGAAATGAAATCCCGCAGCGGAGGGCATAATTGAGATGCAAGCAGGATCCGGGCAAAGGTAACTAGTAAATAACATTTCTACTGCGAATTCTCCATTTCGCCAAAAACACACGGGGAGGGAGATACTCTTGCGAAGTTTGAGCTGTTATTCTTCCCGAGGCGCGTACTGCAATAATTGTCGCTCAACAAGCAGTTTGCAGCTGAAGTTGTCGTTTGGAAGTCGCAGTTAAGGATAAGGGCAGCTCCGGAATATTACCCGCCTACCGCTGGCTTTGACACGAACGGCTGCATGAATATTATATCACACACAGAGAGAAGCGTTAGCAGTGTACTGGAAGAGATCATCTCATGAATGTCAATTCGGTTGGAATTTTCCATATGAAAAGCAAATAATCCCTCCCACGACAAGTTCCATACAGTCGGCGTAAAAAGTATTTTCACCGCACTGCACTATATACATTTGGGAAGACATGGGTATGGCCCTACTTTTCCACGGTCACAGAGAGAATGTGCGTGTGTGAGAGAGAGCTGGAAATATAATACCAGATTTTCTTGGGGGAAATGAGCTCTGCTTTTAGCAGGCTTATGGTAATAATCAAAATGCTGGAGGTATATACACCATTCCAGTGCTGTCATATACGTAAAAAGAAATGGGTGAGGTTTAGCATAAGTATATGGGGGCTACTTTTGAGAACTGTAGATGCGGAACAGCTTGCAGGAGGAAAAATAATTTTGACTTTTTGAGACTGGAGGAAACATGTTTCGTCGTATTAAACAGTATACATTCCGGTCAATGTTGATCCAAACTTGGATAGCACAAATTAAAACAAAGCGCAGCGTTATTATGTCCAAAATAAATATTTAAATTTTTGTGCGTCAACCAGTACAGTACATACCGTGTGACAGTATAACTCAATGTGACCTTCCGCGTAAGTGATCCAGAATTATTTTGAGTACATTATTATGCTCCAATTTGGCCCCGCAACATTATCCAGCACGACCGCGTATATAATGTCGCACCCGGCGGGGGTCAATGCTATTGTTATTGACTGTTAGCATAGCGAAAACAATAACTCTCCATCCTCGGTCCAGCAGTAATCATTTGAAAACCCCCAGTCTAGCCCCATTATTGCCGGCATGCGCCAGGATTAAACCGTCGGGGTATGTTTACGCTGGTTGTACTAAAGAGCAAACTTATATTACAAAGCACAGAACCGGAGGGTTTTTGCGGACAAGCGGTGGAAGTGCGTCGAGCAGAGAGGCGGGATTAAAATCAGTTGGGTGGGGTGGGGGATGCAGTTTGCTAGATTATGCTGACAAAGCTGCGGTTAGGGATCCTTCTGCCTGCAGAAATGGCCACTTTGGAGATCCCGGGTGGGTGGGTGGTTGGGGTGGGCTGGGGACAAAACTCCGGAAAACCTGGAGCAATCCTCTCTACCTCACCACCTCAGCCCTTCTTCTTGCTGAGCTCACGTCACATCGACGATCTGCTTGAATTTGAACCACACTCCAACTTTTTGGAGAGAGAGAGAGAAAAAAAAATCTTCGAGCGAGAAAAAAACGCGGCGGAATCGATGTGAGAGAAGAAAGTTATTGCAATTTGTATCAAGTTCCTGGTGGTAAGGGTTGTGGAAAGTTGCTCCCTCTGCACCGTTTTATTTCCTTTACAAAAGCGGCAATGGGTTTTACATCTATGTACAGTACAAGGTGACATTTCAACACTCTATAGTGTCGAGCTGAAAATATGCTTCATTGCGGTCGGATTCGCTTTCCTGGAGATGTGTCAAAAAATTCTTATTATCTACCACTGCTGAATTTCTGATCGGGTTATATATAGTGCGGTTGGAAGGAGAAAGAGGGCGATTAAATTAAAGATGTCCGTACCATTTGTCTGGCACCGAATCGATAGGCCCGCCTTGATGGAAGTATTATAGGCCTTTTTTACTCAGTTTGGGAAGAAGCAGGGTTTGGTGGATGATACTAGTACACACACTAGAAGAAAAAAAAAACATTGGGAAGTGCCCGCAATCAACCAATTTGGCTTGTCCGTGGATTTTGAACCGTGTCTGTCAGGCCCGTAAATGTGGCGCCGGTCACTCTTTTGTACCCCGTTCCTCAAAAAGGACCCGGAGCAGCCGATCCTTCACCCAAGAAAAGTTTTGCTACAGTTTGGACCGTATCCAAAAGGCCACTCCCGGATAAACATGCGGCGCCAGAGCAGGCGAGATTTGATCGCGGAAAACTCGCCATGTTCCGGGTCCATGCTTTTCATCCCAACCCGGAACACCTCGGGTGGTATTGTATATCGGTTAGTCCACGCATTAGAGCTGACTAAGCTAATTCCAGACTGTTTAGTCAACATTAGTCCAAGACTAGTCAATATTAATCCCAGACTGTTTAGTCAACACTAGTCCAAGACTAGTCCAGATTAATCCCAGACTGTTTAGTCAACACTAGTCCAAGACTAGTCCAGATTAATCCCAGACTTATTTTAGTCAACACTAGTCCAAGACTAGTCCAGATTAATCCCAGACTTATTTTAGTCAACACTAGTCCAAGAGTAGTCCAGATTAATCCCAGACTTATTTTAGTCCAGACTTATCCCATACGTATTTTACTTCACATTAGTGATTAGTCCAAGACTAGTGTGGTTTAATTAGGTTTTAAGCGATGCATTGATTAATGGCCCGTGTTTCTGAGCACTATCCGCTCGTGTCCAGCAGGGGGTCAGTTGTCCTGTTCCTTGGACCATCATAGTGGCCACGCAACCGGAACCGTGTCCATAAGAGAACCCGTCCCGGCGAAACGACCCATTAAGCCCAAATGGCTTAATCTTTACGAACGAGGTTTATAATCCGAGCTACGGAAGAGTCCTATTAGATGGGTGGTAGGTGGGGGGTGGTAACCCGGTGGTCCTTCAGGTTTCTGGAAGGGGGGGGGGGGAGAAGAGATCTCCTAGAATCCATTTGGTGCAGTGCTGATGCGTTGCTGAGATTATTTATAAGGGGAGGGTCGCAGGATATATATGCGCCCGCCCATCAGGGGAGCAGTTGATTCTATGGAGGCGGAAACTGGCTTTGCATCTCTCGGAGGCTTAATGGGACTTGTGCTTCTACGGGGTGTTATACATGCTGGAAGCTTACAGGAGTTGAGAGGCGGAGAGAGTGCTGCATTTTGTTCAAGATGCTAATTGTTTTCAGGACTCTCTCTCTCTGCTCTGCTCTGCTGACGACTGCTGCCGGAGAAGAAAATGGGCAGAAGGAGAGACGGGCCAACAGGGGGGTGCCTTGCAAAATGATTGATTATCATCAGGGTTCTGATTTTGCCAGGCTTGAAAACACGCTAACTGACTGTGAGTGGGTGGGAAGGGGAAAAAGTGGAGGAAAAATATTTTCTGAATCGATCGCATCCCCCGACTTTTGGATAAAACGCATTTGCCGAATCGGTTGCTAATAGACTCGCATGTTTGACTAAAATGCAGGGATAGGCAGGTGACGTGGTGAATATTTTCATTTCGGCCTGATATTCCCGTGGCTTTTATTTCCTTTTTTAAATATAGGGTTGCGGTGCCGTGCTTTTTTGTGATGGGTTTATTGGAAGTTTCATTTTAGCTTTGATTTGAATTTCAGCGCAGGTGGTTCATGTCAGTATACTAATGAAGACCTAACGAGACCAGTTGGATGAACTTAAATTGAGAGAAAATCTCTGATTATATTGTCAATACGTATGAATAATGAGAAACTTTCCTATAATTTGCTTTCGTGCAACTGATTGGTGGAAACCTGAAATATTACTTCCACTTGAAGTAGTGCGAGCTCTCTTGTGTCCATTGCAGTAACATTGACCTCTGCGCCAATGGGCAATATGTCTTGCACTCTAAAATACAGTAATATTGTAAATGGTAGTACCTATTGAGGAAGTAATTTTCTGTGGAAACTGGTACAAACTATGGGTTATGTTTAAACAACAGCATTTGCTAACTTGTTCTTAAAAACCTTTGATATACTGTACTCACATTGCCTGTAGCAGTCTTAACTTAATTATACATTCATGTTGCACAGGGGAATTTAGTTCTGACTAGTTTGTGGCACAGGATCAAGTTATGTTACTGGTCCATTTTTCTAGATTACCATTTTATCCTCGATTTTATGTAAACCCAGCATGTTGCTATTGTGAGTCTGCATGATGTGTGTACCGTATAGCTTACGCAGTGCGGCTACATTCCTGCATTTGGCGTATTGAACATTTTCGAAAACTAAGATAAAAGCCCCCAGCGGTATATTCTCAATTATAGATTTGGCGAACAGAAACAGGGTAGGTGTGAATTTCGTTGACGTGATAAAAAGTACTTTAAATGAGCACTAATTACGTAGGTTCTAATGTGTAACTTCTGAATATGCCTAAAGCAATGTAGTCTTATGGAGTGAACTCATAACGCCATAAAGTTACTATTACTTGCAATTTAAAAAACCGATAATAAAGTGTCGGAGAATTTCTGAAAATAATGGTTATCCTGGCTGTTAAGAGCAACCCAAACGCCACTTTTGCTAAAAGGATTGCCTAACATCCAGGATATCAGTCGTAAGATTAGATTGGGTGTATCCTGGATGTTAGACTGTTGTTGTTTCATATGCCAGAATAATCGGACAAATACGTTCTGTCGCTGCACTATCAACTAAAGGTGATATTCACATAAATTTCATCTTGCTAGAGTGCTGATTGCTGCATAATACAGATTTGTCCCAAAAAAATCTTTGACATGTATAACCACGATGAATAAGCCTCCAGATTTTAAAAATCTCCCTTTTACTTGCTGCATAATATTCTCGTATGGCAATTATCCTGCTGATATTTCACCATGCAACTCAAGCGTAATGCCCTTATCATATTATAAATATTTTAATAGTAAATTTGCGACAGGAAAAAGGAGGCAATAATATAGGCCCCTTCGATCGATGCCCACACCACAGGGCTCTCTCACTGGCTGCAAGGAAGGGGTCTGGGAAATATTCCAGAGACTATATACGCAGTTTCCGTGAGGTTTGGTACTCGGTCGGGAATGGGAAGCCAATGTGACCAGCTGCAAAGAGTAGATAGACACGGCCGATGAAATCGCAATTAGAACCCATCTGTCGCCTCCGAGAAGAGAGCCTCGATAGGCCTTTTCCCTCCTCGACTCCTCTGTGAAGCTGCACAGGCCCACCCTCTGCCAGTCCCCGAAAATAAACCTGGCGGGTGACTTTTTATAGACTGGACGTGCCCCGACCTTAATTTTCATTCGCAGCCAGAGGGGTTCGACTAGGGCGGGGGAGGACACCCGCTTAATTAATGCGTCACGGACCGAGTTTTTACGGTAGATAAAACCGAAACGGCCACTTCTCCAGCCCCGGGTTTTTTTTTGGCTCGGTTAAAGAAAAGGCGGGGTTAGGATTTGTTCGAATTGAAACCGAACTCGCATATGATCCGCCTTTTTTTCTGCGGAAGAGAACGGAAGTCAACCTGGTTCAGCCAATCTTTCAAGCCCTCTCTTCACTTTTCTTATGGGAATAAAGAAAAAAAAACGAGAGGTGCTCACACAGAGACGCTCTTCTCTTTTGTTACCCGCTATGCAAAAGAAAGCGCTGAGCTGGTCGAATCTACGGGAAGGGAAGGCCCTTCAGGAAGCTTTGAAGATGGGAAGCGAATTAGGGAGATGGATTTGTGTAAGGGTTGGCTCCTCTCTCTCTCTAACCCCCTCCCCCCCCTCTCTCTCTTTTCCTTTTCTCCTTTGATGGCCGCCACTTTTGTTCGCCACCGCCTCCAGAAGGATTCTGCGAGATTTCCAAAGTGGTCGGCCATCTTGTCCGATCTCTAGTGGCAGGATTTCCAAACGGTTGACTATCTTGAGTGATCTCTAGCGGCAGGATTTGTACTCTGAAACCTTGAGAGACATCTAACGGCGAATGTTTCATATTGCTGTCCCGAATAAAAGTGTTGGTCATCTCCAGCCCCTCTTCTAACCTAGATATTCCGTGCAGCCAGTTACATGTTTATATCCTGGTTTTCCCAGGCTCCGCCCAAAATTTCATTTCGCATTAAGCCGACCGCACGGAGGTCTACTTCTTGTTTCGCCAGAACATCCATTTGGTTTGACGGCCGGGCAGGACTAGCGGGATTTCCGCCGTCTCCTGCAGGGATTAATAGGCCCCAGTTATGGGCTTTTAGTGGAAATATTGTTGCCCCCGTTCTGTAACTCGCAGGTGGTCTATGTGTTGTCAGCGGACGGATCGCCAGGAATTGCTGGGCCATGACTCAGTAAAAAAAAAACAGGGTCGTGTCGGAATAATGTTCTTGAGAACAAACATTGCGTGACATTCCGCATTTAACGACTTAAAGAACTACAAAAAATACGACTATTTTTGTTGCCAGGCAATGATTTGGAACATTTGTCTCAACTTTAAAATAAAGGGACACATCAAGGACGACCTTTTCCTCGAGTTTCGCAAAATCCAAATGGCCTGCAGATTTTCCTTCCAGCAGTAAAAGGAGGGGTTGGGAGGAAGGGGGAAAAGGCGTCCATATCAGGAGCAATAAGGGCCCGCTACGTCATCTTCTCCAAGTTTCCAAACTGCCTGGTGGAGACAAAGTTTCCATTCGTTGCCGGAGTTGAAATTGGGAAAGTCTAAACTTTTGCGCCTCGTTCCTCGCAATATGGTATGCAAGAGGTAGCTCGGGGAATGGTCCCTTTGCACTTATTCTCGGTACTGTTGACGTACAAAAAAAACTGTGCAGGTGGACACGTTCTCTAACCGTACACGTCAAAGACAGACAATCCATCAGGTCCGCTTGGTCCTGAATTATTCATTTTGTGCTGGCAAATCGCTTTCCGAAAGTTTTTATAGATACACGTCTCTGGAAAATGAAACTCCTTCTCTAAACACCGATGAGATCCCCAATTCCCCCTTAATAATATTCCGCCTAATGTGAGCTATTAGGGACGCTCTAGTGCATAACGACTTATTGACTTTTCGGATAAATGATCACCCCCTGCTTCCCCGGTTATATGGGGAGGAAAAGAAAAGGGACGGTTAATTGGGGATCGATAATGTGATCTTTGCTGCGCAGAAGAGAGAGATAGAACCTGCATTAATGTGGAAGGTTAGTGGAGCTTGCTAAATTTTTTCAAAAAATTATTAGCTCCTCCAGCTTTTACTGGGATTTTTTCCCCCTCGGCGTCGAATTATTGTTGCGCATTGTAAATTCATAATCCGTAGCGACGCTGTTGCAGGCGGATGTAGCCATAACGTGGCTTAGACTTTGTCAAGAGTTGATCTACATGATCCCCTATTACGAGGGATTTAGCGCGTGATTTAACGTGCAATGGAAAAAATATCACAATGCTCTTGTTATGTGGCGTAATTGTGTGAAATTGCTCCCGACCTGTCCGTTGCTGACTCATGAATGCAACTATGTCTTTTAAGGGCACGAGATCTTTATCAGCGATTATCTCCAAACCGCATCTTTTTTTTAAAAAATCCCCACAAATTAAACTTTGACGCCACAAACCGCGGAAAAAGCCTTTTCATAAGCACCAGAAACACGCCTCATTTGTCGGGATGAAACGCTGATGAGAATAATTAAGCGCTCCGTAATGTATCAAATTATGCGGCCATCTTTTCACTCTCCAAAGCATAGCCATATTCATTAACTTCATTCACTACGTACATTACCCGCCTCGGAAAAAGCCGATTTTTTTTGCTAAAATAACTGGAATCATTGGCGGGTCAGCAGTTATAGAGTCGTCGGGGCGCTGGTTTGACGACCAGCTAATCAAGTCCAAATCGCCTGCTTAGTGCTGCAATCTCGCATCCACAGCCCCAGAGGCTTCTTTTTTCCAACGCAGCGGACATTACTCCAAATGGCCGGTTGTTTCGAGATCGCGAAGAGATTCTACTCTCCGGGCTATCTCTGCTGTTGCCACTCTGGACCTTTTCATTTCTCTTTTTCTCTTCATCTCAGCAGACGAAGCATCACAATGTAAGTAATTTGCGCCCCCGGATTAGGGACAGAGGATTCGATAGGGTGGAGGCCCCTCTTGTTTTCTCTGGGACCCGCACTTCACTTGATGAGCTTCCAAACTCGGGTTCGTAATATTTAGTTTGAGCAAACCCGGAGGCGGAGCCGTTGTGTTCAGCCGGACCTGTTGTACTGCGGGTTTTGTGCTGGCAAACTGCAGATGACAAAAGTTAAAGTTGTGATGTGCTTGATGAAGTGATCACACGTTGAATCCGCCTAATGGCAAGTACAAAAATTGAAAATGTTCAAATAATTCCCTGTGGTCTACCATGCAAAGTTTAATGTAACTGCCTGTAACGTACAGTGCCATTCAACCAGGCCAGACTGCGCAATAAGTAATTTGTGCAGGAAAAAAAAGCTCAGTGAACTCGGTCCTACTGGTGTGTGGGTCGTGTAGTGTGTGCAAATTTCAGGCCTGTTCGATTCTATCTGCACCGAGCTATATTCGAAAATTCATTGCGATCGGGTCCCAAAATGTGGGCCAACCGGAAGCCAACCGGCCCAAATCATTGGGAAGGGGGCCTAACGGCTTTTAATAAAATATGGCGCTTGCCTGGCGCCTCTAATTAGCAGATAAGACCTAGGGTGCAGAAAGTTGCATCAGCAAGCAGCAGCAGTGCATACCCCTTATGTATCTTGTGGGGCCCAGTGCCCTACCCCAACAGTGTTTCTAGGCCAGAATCTTATCTCAACAGGCTCCCGGAGGTTTAGGCTGCAAGAAGGATCGTGGCCTCCTTACCTCTTAATCAGCGGAGTCGACTCTTCAGGTTATCCGAGGGGCTGGGTCCCAACAAGCTACTTCAAACCCAGAGCCTTGGGTTTAGGACCACAACCCGCGTTGACGTGTTGGGCTCTGGCCCAGCTGGGCCAGAAAACGATCCTCCGCTTCGCCGCCACTAATTCCGCCTTTTGTGCCCAAGACAAAGCGTTTCCGGAATCACAGGATATCCGGAGGTCATGTACATCACATCTAGAGCGGAGCTTGGTGTGGAAATATTATTGACTAGTAATGATCGCTCATACTGCGTCTGAAAAGTAGCAGCAGGGATAGTCTTTTTGGCCCATCACTATAGAATTCCTCAACTCGGAATTTTTTGTGGTGCACTCCAGTGGTGTACCTGTAAATGCATAATGTGCATAGAATGTGGAGAAGCGGAAAAAAAGGCAAAAGGCTACAGAGGTGATGTACAGTCCGGAATAATGTTGGCGTGTGTTTGCATTGTGAGCTCATTCATTACCTGTGATGCTTTTCTGCAGTGCTACGCGGTAGAATCATATATTAATGCACGCCTGCCGGTGTTATGTTGTGCATGGGAATGTGTACACTACTTGTTCCGACTTTCAAAATTCATCGATCCCTCCCAGCATATTTTTTTGTAGTCGTTATGGTCGCGGCGTGTGCGAATGACATTTGTACGGATGTAATGGATTGAAAATATTTTGACATCTCGACCGGATCAGGTATAGTGTCGGTGACTACTACGCGATTGGTTGCTATGAGGAGAGAATTCATTAAACATTGGTTTATTACTCTCGCGGGAAGTAATGCGCATGCACAAATTTGACACACATATTGGGCCAGCAGCTATCATTTTGTATATCTCCAGGTATGTACACAACAGGGTGTAAAAATACATCAACACACAATTTGATCATAACTGATATTGTGTTTTGAATTTAGCATGGTACAGTACACAAATACGTAATAAATTTAAACGAAGTTAAATGGGGAAAAGTTATGGATTGTTCACACCCGCAACCCGTTGTCATAATTCGTTTACACTGTCTTTTAAATATAATATTTTACCATCCTGCGCCGTTAATTTAAGCAGTGTACCAGTCATACAATTTGACAACTACGTGACGAACATTTCATTCAATACATTCAGTTATTTCTGAGCTAAATTTCCAGTATCATGCAGTGCCCAGATGCACTCAATTTTCGCTATTAACAGATGCCCAGTGTGACGTCACTTCTATTGTCTGGTTGCATCGATAAAACCTTTTCGTCTTTTCAAACATTACACACCACATTTAGTCCCCCCCCCCCCTTTCCAGACAGAATCTGCGTCGTTCCCATTTCCAGCAATGATGCCAAAATGACAGAGGACACATTTCCCCCTCCAAGAAAAATAATCGCCTGAAAGCGCAGCTTTCTTGTTTCCCCGGCAGCGCAACGTTCGGAACAAAATATGACGAAGTAGGGAAGGCGGAGGAAGAAGAAGAAGAAGAAGAAGAAGAGAAGAAGAAGAAGTTGAAGGGGAAAAAAGGGAGAAGAAGAACGTAATTATACCCTGATGAATCCGTGCGATTTCTGGCGGGGCCCGAGACAAACCGACGCGCTTCTTTTTTCTTTTCTCGGAGACGGTGTAAATTGATATAAATGCGGGGATAATTCTTCTGCAAATTTGCGCCGACGTGCCAGGGATGGTTCCCGGGAGAGCTCTCAAGGCTGGGGGTAAGTGATTGCTCTGCAGGATTGCAAAAGAAGAATTGCAACAGCGGAGGAGACGGAGCCGCCTCCTGGCGTGTAAAACGCGCGCATTGAATTTCATTCCACCGCTAATTCGCCAAAAAAAATCCCAATTTTTTTTCCTTCCTCCAAAATCCCTTAGAGACTTGGTTCGTTACATTTTTCGCTTCCTTCCTTCTTTCCAAGGTTCTGTCACCCTCTCAATTGTCGCTGTAATTCGTTACATCCATTGATCCCGAGGAATTAGGTCTCAGGATGAGTCTCGAGGCCGTTGCAAAGACGCGTGACTTGGTGGGAAACCTAATTATAAGGAGAAACTCCCATTGGTAGTGTCGAGAACGAGAAGAGTCTCATCTCTCACCTGGGTCACCTTGAAAAAAAAGAACAACTTTTTGTTGCGGTTTTCTCAGCCAAACCTTTTCCTTATTTCTTCTTCTCCAAGAGTGGCAAGAGAAAACGCTCCTTTTAGTGCCTGGAGGGTCATTCGTGCAGGATTATTTCGAGTTGAACCTTGGGTCGGATGGAGGATTATTCCGGAAGGAACTTGTGTTTTTATCATTCTCCCTCGAGAGGTGGACCCGGTTCGGGTTAACTATTGGCTCGAATGCGGAGAAAGGTCGCAGATTCAGATAGAAAGGCCCATTTTTTTATGTCTCCCGATGACTGCGACGAAGCCGCGGAAAAGATTATGGAGTTTCGAGAAGTCGGTTGAAGGATTCTGCGGGATTCTCACGGGGGAAGGCGTTAAATAAAATAAAATAAAGAAGGGGGTGAGAAGTTGACGAGTTGGGAATTCATTTGCGACTTGGGGATCCGGGAGTAACGCTGAAGGGATTTTACGCCAGATGAACAACACGTAATAGTCTTTCCTCCCATCTGAACCCATCTGAGGAGGAAATGGAGAGCGAGCCTGTCTTGCAGTTGTTTTTTTTGCCCCTGCGGTAATTCGCGGGTGAGGTAACAACAGTGTGCCCAGATACTGACAGGAATGGTAAATAATCGATAGTGCATGTTAACTTAGCTTTTCTTGCTGGAATTGGTTTCGATCAGGTCTTGCCGCACTTGAAGATATGGAAAATTGCTGAATTGCTAAAAGTGCCCGAAACGTGAACATAATTATTTCCAAAAAAAAAATTACATTTCCCATTCTTGCTCTGTAGTAACTGCAAAAAACAAATGTTTGGCTTGAAGTAATTTTAAATGGCACTGAACTTGAACAAATGCCAAATGCAATTTAGCGCTTGTAATTAGACGGTTTAAAACAGCATCACTTTCACTTTGCATAATAATGTTGACAAACAACAGAATCCATTAATTACGCCCCTGCACGCATGTTTTGAAGTGCGGCCACTGTGGCTGTTCTTATACATGACAGAGTGCAGGGCAAATAACAATGCCAAACATGAACTGCATGGCCCACAGGGCCTCCACAGCCCCTACTTTATGAATTGTGTAGTTTGGGCAAGGTCCAAGAACCCTTCCAGCAGATTCAGCAGAGTTTAAACCTCGTTAATCATATAGGGATGCTCACCTACCTTTGTATAGCGGTCTCTTTACCTTGACATTCCAGGTTATGAACGAGTAATTATCCGATTATAAGTCATCAGGACCTTGGCCCGAGGGCGCTGAAAATATTGCTGAAAAATTCATTTCCGGGCTTTTTGCCGGTACAGAGAGCCGTGTCCGGAGGACTTGGAAATTCAGTTTGGATTGTTCATGCGGCCCCCGGGCTTTGCGCCCCCCACCGAAAAAACGTGCATGAACTGACTCCCAGGCTTAAAAGCGCATCGGTGGTTAAAGTGCAAAATAACCAGGGGAAGAAAATAATAACACTAGCCCCAGGTGCACCATTGTGCTAACAGCAGAATATTTGCATGCAAAACTGTTCCTCACGTTGTCAGTTACATTTCTCCCCATTTTAGAAGCCGAAAGGCAACCACCATATAGGCCTCATACAGCTGGTAGGCTCTGGTTTTAACAAGTTTGTCGCCTCTAGAAGTGTACGAGGGTAAATGTTTGGCACTGTAAAGCTCAGCAGGTAGTGCATTTTTTTTCTTCAAAAAAGCAAGTGCAATTGAATCTGCCTCAAAGCAGCGACTGTGTGGCTCCGATTTTCCATAGATTCCTGCTGAAATGTTTGAAACTGTTTGCATTCAGGAAATACAGCTCCATGCTCAGGGTCCCTTGAGGTGAAGCGAACCGGTTTGTAATTGCCCCGCAAATTATTTTTCTTCGGTGTTTTATTCAGGCTCGAGGGAGTATGGAGCAGTACATCATGCATACAGAGTGTTACGGTGAATTATTATTATCAGTTTCAGCATCTTGTGCATCAATATTGAAAATAATAATAGTTTAGAATATTTCATTTTATGGTTATTTTTGTCTCCCGAGCACTGCTTATGTATACACGACTGATTCGACACTCTTAAAAATATTTTGTATTGTGTCCGAGTCAGTTTAACAGATTTCGCTCAAGTTTCTCTTTAAAGTATAAATTTTGACTTTTCCCGTTTCAATTATTTTTGCTGGAGTTTTGCCAGTCCGATTTACTGGCATTTGCAAGGGGTGTCGACTCATTTTCTCTCTCAAATGTCTCAAGCTGACAAGTGGGTTTTAATATGTCTCTCACAATTATTATACAGTTGAAATTTTCACTCGTACCAGTTATAGTGCATAGCCGCGGAATTTTGCACCAACCGCTAACTGTGCAGCTTCCGTGTAAATGAACGAGAAAGTCCACTGAATATTTGAAAACATTACAGTTACATGTACTGCACATGTAAAAAAATTACAGGCTTTTTTGTGATCTGCTGACTATTGATGCAGAAGGCAGTATGCGGTTCAGTTCATTAGCAGGCGAAAAAATCAAATAAATTTTACTGTCGAATTTCTTGCTCTGGATATTATGTTTACCTGTTATAATACGCAGTAATACTGTACTTGAAAATGAAAATTACGGAATTTCCCTACGTACTATACGTAATATTTCAATAACATGCTGCTGACATGTCTGCACACCTCTCTCGAATGAACCTTCCGGCAACATTTTGTGACTGCAAGTTGCCGCGTGTGTCTAGGAAACATGTCGTTGGGGTTTCGACATTTATTTCTCTAATATTTTTGGCTCGTATTGAGACATAATTATTTTGACCTGAAGTTCACCCTGCGCCACATTGATCAGCGATACGATCTGCAAGTAATGCACCCAGCAACCCGTCAGCTAAACAGATTACCCTTCAGTGTCTGAAACCGGGGACGCGACATACGTGTCCTGAAAGTGCATTAGTGAATGGATTCATGTGAAATTCATCTTCCTCCTAATGGAGCCCAACCCTTCTCTTTTCCGGGGGTTGTCCCGCATTCTGTTTACCAAGCTTCCCGTAAATGGATGCAGCAAAATGCCAGTTGTGTTCATGTCCTGCCAGCATGAATGCGTCTGCAAACATGCGGGTGATGCCAAGGCTTGAACCTTAGCCTTGTTTCCACCTCTTGCGCCAATAGTCCGGAGGCGTAATTCCCGCATCCGGGGCCAAAGAGGAGGGATTGACGTTAGTCTGCAGTTATATGGCATAGGCCCCCCGGAACCCCGTTTTCTCCGGGTCCTTTGCGGCCGCATGCTGATGGGGTTGTTCCAGGCTAGAGCTCGGGCCGGCCGGCAATTGCTGGCGTCCCGGAGAGAAAGCTAGTTGCAATCATGATGCGCTTCCCGGATGAGGCTTGCTCATTCACCACACGTTGCCGGATCATTGCCGAGGTATCAATGGGAATGGAAGATGAGGCCCGAGGCAGATTTGGGCCTTACTCAAGAGCCAGGGCGGGGATGGAGAGGACACACACACACACACGAAAAAAAAAGAAGAGGGACCCCAAACGAAGAAGGAGGCGACCTGCGAGTTTAAATCAGTCCGGGAGGATTGTTTCTAGTCCGGTTTCCATGATGGGCAAAGAAGAGCGGAATGCGAATTAGACTCCTTTTTTTAAGCAGAAAAAGGAGGTTAAATGCCGGTGCGCTTCAAGGTGGAGGGCGGCTCCACTTTGGCATCTTTTGGAGCTGAAGGAATGCTCCAATTGCGTAATGTTCTGTGGTAGGCTATATAGTAAGTGAATTCTAACGCAGCCATTAACTTGAGAAATTGGATTAAGGGCAAACATTTTTTTTCAGAAATGAATAATTATATTGACGTCACCTATACACGGTGTTAGTTAGAATTTCGGCGTAATGATCACTTTAGTTATAACTGTTCAAATTATCCATAATTAACCAGAAAATTTAATCGATTTAGGGCATTAATATCAGGTGAAAATTTGGTGCGGTCGAATATAGCCTACCCATTACAAAGTTCACCCCAGCACAGGGTGTTCCAACTGACCTCTGCATTTAAGTTATAAATTTTTCTCTCAGTTATTTTTAAATGATAGTTTAGACTAGAAGCTTTAAAATGTCATCCATAATAATGGTTAATTGAAGTCATATTTTTAACACCTGAAAAATATGTTCAATCCCAATATTGCTCCAATATAGGCCAGTTCAAAATAGAAACTCGCTGCAATTCCCAGTTTAAATACCTGCATTCAATACCATTAAAGCAGCTTAGTATACTAACAGCTGAATTTTTAAAGCGCACAGTAATCAAAATTCTTGAATTTCAAGCCATAACATCCTTGTCACATGTAACAGAATCCTCTGGGAGGGGAAAAAAAACTCCACACCTTTGCTGTGCCTGACACCATGCGCTTGACCATCATCATGTTCAGGCCTGGCCGTCTGTCCCCATGATGCGGGTGCAGAACATGCATTAAAGCAGGGATGTTTAGTCCCCGTCTGACGTGGTAATAGACTCAAAAGCGCTCATTAGAGAGAGCAAGCTTGTTGAAGAGGAAATCCTCCCGGGATTAAAATTCCTGCTCTGCACAAGCTTTTATTTCCGTTCCGAGAAGATTGTGTGGGATTAAGTCTGGAGGAATTGGCGCCTCCATTATTTACGAGCAAGGCGCGTTGCTTTCTGTGAGCACCGAATGAACCTCTCACAGAGATTGCTTATGCGGAATAAGTTAGTCTCGTGGCGAAATCTATAACCGCCTCTCCTCGCTAATTAGACCTAGTTTAATGTGGCTTGCACGTATTATGAGCTGGGACGAAGGAACATTTTGTGACCAATATCTTGGCTGGAGCAATGCTTCTTCGATCCATATTAGATGCTGGTCTTGCGACGAAATTATGCGAGCAATTCCCTAATGGGAACTCCGAATTCCTTTTTTTTAAATCGATACAATGAAAGTGAAATTGTCATGACGAAATACATAATTGACATAAAATGATCAGAATTTTTTTTAGATTTAGTTTCTACAAACACATCATGTCCACTTTCAATTTCAATGAACGTGTCATTTCTCGCATAAGTTATGTGCGCATAGCTTACAGGTTGTAACCCAAGAATGGCAGGATGTGTTACTAATTACTTCAGTCGATTAATAAGCCCTCCCAGCACCCACCCACTTGCAGTTTACGTGTAAATCTACCCGTTAATTTTCTGGTCCATGCGGGGAACAGCAGGCGGCGCAAATGATGAGAGACTTTGTCCCCGCAAATCCTACTCGTTTTCATTTGTTCAGGATTGCAAATCCGTTTGAAAATTCATGATCCATCGAATGCCTTTCCCCTCCTCTCTCCCTGCCCCCTTTCAAGTGTGGCAATCAATCAGTGCATAAAATGCCATTCATGTGGATTCCGAACATGTGTTTTTTAGTTGTTTTTTTCCGGGCCCAGGATTCCTGCTGCATATATCCGGGATCAGAATACAAGAGAGCTAATTTCATTAAATGCTCAGTCGAGGTGTTTTGTCCATGCGACTGCTGTTTATGCCAGGCTGTTAGTTGCTGATGGTGTATATATACGCCTTTTGGTGCCAGCAGCTACGAAATAACGGCCCAGGACACATATATAGCAGTTAGGTTTGTGAAGCGGGCGGAATTCACGGCACTAGTGCTTTGCTATAAATCATTGGCGTGTTTTGCAAGCCCAGCGTTATATGTGTGCGAGCTTTTTAAAGGTGTACCGTTTACGACTATACTACTTGAATTTTATTCAAAACTGTGACCTCTGGCTTTATATACGAACCTGTTTAGAATAAACTCTTTCTCCAAGCCCGAATATCAAACAATAATACTGCTGCTTTCCCCCCAGACTCACTAGTGGTGCTAAAGTCAAACTACTCAAACTTAATCCGTAAGTCGCGTTTTTAGCAGAACCCAATTTCAGCAGTTGTACTTCATGCAAAACCTGATCCAGTTTGGCTTAAAGTGATAGTGCAATACGGTGATTCAAATTCTCCAACCCAGGTCTTCAGTTTGTAACTAATAAACACACTTTTCACGTACACCATTTTTGCGGTTTTTCGACGAGCGTCAAGCCTGCATTAATTCCGCAAATTGACCTCGTAGAAATGGGGAAAAAATTGTGCTAACTTGCCATCCGAGCCGCAACCTTTTAAATTTTTCAGTATGCAAATTTATGCTTGGCAGGAGAGCTGCGCGGTTTCTAATACAAGCTGGGTAGATGCCCCGGAGATACGCGATTTCGAAGCGCAGGTGGGTACGAAATTAGTCAGTCAAGGGGGGTCTTTGAGGCCGTGCTCCACACCTGCAGAGGCAGTGAATCTGGCGAGTGCATTCCAAACCGCCGATGTTTGCTTTATGCCCAAGCAGAAAATCTGCTGAGGAATGCTGTCTCTCTCAGAAATGCTGAAAGAGCTTGCAACGAATATATACAGTATGGAGAAAATATATATATAGAAAAAGAAGGAGGAGGTAGTGAGTGAAGCAGAGAAGCGCCCGTGGCTTTTTCCTTGTATGTGTGGGTGTGTGTGGAGACTTGATTTATTTGGCTTGCGTGCCGTCTGTCCTACGGCAGTAAAAGTTCTTGGGCTGCTCAATAGTCTGCTCCGGTTATATCTTCCCGGATTTGCTGCTCCGGCTCTTTCGCCTCGGACTAATATATGCTGGGCCATCAATGCCAGATGCTAAAACCGGGGATGAAACTAACCTGGGTTACAGTGCTGCAGCTAATATATGCTAACGCTTGATTGATGGGCCAGACTTTATGTGCTTTCCGGAGAATATGACCGAGAGAGTTGACAAAAGGCATGCAGAACAATAGTCAAGTTAATCATTGTGTAATAACACTACCTCTTGACAAATTTATCCATACAAAAAATTAAAGTTCATAGAAAAATGGTAGCAAAAATATATTCCGAAGAGAAGAAGGTAATCATCAACATTCATCATATCTTAAAATCAGCCAAATGTGACTTTTAGGTCTCTAATTTACATAACGCGCAATATATTTCGCCCTCTGGAAGTGACGCAGTGTTTTGAAATGGTTGTAATTTGCATTCATGTACGGCAGAATTTGTTTTTGCTATACTTTGCACGAAATTGAACTCCGCGGGACTGTTTATTTTTGTGGTCGCCACATATGCTGCACAGGTAGGAAGTTTTTTCCGAACAGTTTTGCTGCGTTTGGCAGTCGGTGCGACAGATTCATCAAAAAGTACGGACCGCAATTAACTTTGTGATATTGCATGCTTGCACTGGACACTGGCGTAATATATGGAGAAGGATAATTTCCAGTTAATTCAAAGGCAATATTTGGTCTTGTACACCTGAAATTTAAATATTAACATAATGAATTACAGTGTCTGCATTAATAATGTATGACCTGCTACTGAATAATCGCCACTGGACAACATTTTCAGACGGAACCGCCAGCGTCATTTGTCCCGTTTTAAGCTTATAATAATTGCAAAACCGGTTGGTATTAGGCCGACCTTTTTGCATTGTACTATTGACGAATTATTTACAGTAGGAGCCTTTTTTGAGTTTCACACAATGCGAAAATAATAATAACAACAGGCGTTTCATGGCACAGGCCTTTGTTCCCCCACGCACGTCACCCTCCAGTAATTATTTCTGTATAATGAAGCCCTATGCCACAGCACGCCCAAATGTGAGTATTAATTTCCTTAAACGCCCCTCCAGCACTGTAATTCAGGCCTCTTATAACTCGCGGTTACCTAGAACTGATACAATGGAAATACAAACACTGCATCTGGCACGATCCCCTTTCGATCCAACAGCTAGAATATGACACTAACGTGCCATGGCTGGAGCGACGTTTCATTACAAAATTGGACACAATCATCAGGACCGCTTGTGCTTTGCTATTTGGCCAGTCACACACTGCTCATTCTCAAACAATTGTGAGGAAATTGGGCCACTGTTAGCCAAATATATAGCAGCACGAAGGTTGTTGTCTAGAGAAGTTAAAATGGAATCAAACTTTGCAATAACTGTCAGGTGCAGCTCTCAGGAATATTTGAGGCCATGCTGTGCTGTAACCAGATTTAATCATGCTGGTTTGGCTCAGCAGGTTGCTAGGTTTCTCATAACTTAAGGTAGTCTAAACCAACAATGTAATTCTCCTGAAGAAATAGATTCAACCTTGCAGCATCAAGACAGTGAGGAAAAAAAGGGGGGAATGTTAGAGTGGAGAATGAAGACCTTCCTCTTAGTTTCCAATCTCGTTTGTAGCATGGGACCGTCTTTCATCCGAACTTTTCCAATTCCTGTTATGGAACTCGGTTGTACAACAGTTTCCTCCGTTTCCCCTCTTCTTCTTTTTTGTTCCTGTAGGAAAAGGGGGGGGGGAGGGCTACACTTTGCCGCAGAACGATGATCCTTGTCTCGCAATTAATTCTTTGTTAGCCGCCACGTTTTCCCCATTTATACACTCTTACTTTCAACCTGAAAGTTACGACACTGCACAGGGCGGTCCAACAAAAATCACGAAATTGTCTTGAGAGAAAAAAATGTGTGCCCAAAGTCTGTAAATTTTCCTACCCAACAGAAACATGCAATTGTTGAACTTCTGCTTGAATTTTTGAGACTTTTTTTTCAATATCATACAACCTTGTATAGCGTTTCCACTCGCACGTTCGTCCCCCTAGAGAAGATACAAAGACCTGACTCTGTTGACAAGACTCTTTCTGCACAAGTGGCTGTAATGCTCGACATTCATGATGTTTTTTTTTGTACACGAACAGGGAACACAAAAGAATGGCTGCTTGGATTTGTCGCGACTCCAATGTTGGCTCCGTGCATTTGTCAAAGCTCCAGGGGCAGACCTACAATCAATACTTGTGCCATGGGAGTGTCAGCAAAGCAAGAGATGACAGAATTTTTATTAACAAATCACTGACGCGTTTTTGTCAGATCTCGTTTGTGTTTGAAAAAATACATATCACCATTTTACAGCAAAATATTTCAACCAATGTGTCGCTTTCACATGCTGCCAATTAATGGCACATACCACGGATTACAGCTGATTCAAACGGGTGCTATGCTCGAGGAATTGGTTTTTTTTACCTGGTTGCGGTGGATCCATGGCTCATGTATTAATTGAATTTGCACGTATCACTCGGATAATTAATTAAGCCTATCAGAGTGGTACGGTAAAGCTGGGAGCTTATCCAAAAACAGTAAATGTAAATTGGAACTCCAAACACTGTGTACACCATTCATGAAGTACGCGCATTTGAAGTTTTCTGTACAAAATTAATTAGTGATAATGAACGGCTCTTAGGTTAAAAAAATCCGGCGGAAATTGCGAAAATTCCACGACCTATGACCGGACCTGCAAAAAAAGTGACCGCTTGTGAACTTTAGGCTCTGTATGGAGAACGTAGACGAAAATTACCGCCTCCCATGCAAGCGATGTTGAATTTCCTATTCAAGAGCTTTCTTTCTTGCGGGAGAGATTTACTGTACGCATGCCCCGAATTCTGACTTTGGTTGCTGGGTTCTGGGGTAGGGCCATCGGGTTATACGTGATTCGCCACAAATTTTTAATGCACTCTAATTTTGGACCAGGGCCTCCCCCATGTTGAAAGGCGGGGTCGCCATGCGAGAATTTTGGTGGAGGAATTCGCGGATTTTCCACGGGTAACTCCTGCCTGTGAGATAATGGGTACTTTCATGGTCGGGACCTTTATAAGTTGGGGGAGGGGGGTTTGGCAAGCATAACAGGCGTATAATTTTGGAGAATAATTGTCGTTCACTTTGGCGCGATATTGCGAGCGTAAGTGTCGGATAGCTACGCTCCGCTAGGTTATTTGCGCGGGTGAGGACGTCGCTGCTGAGTTTAATTAATTACGTAAGGTATATGGTTGGGGGGAGTTGAAACTAAGCTGGCTGACAGTAATTGACAGCTCTCGTCAGATTATGCATGTTTTTGTATGCACGGTTCCAGCAATCGTGTTTTTTACTCCTACAATAGCCCGCTCAAAATGTGAATTCATTTTATGCTACAAACCCACTAGAATTTCCGGATAAGACAATGAAGTACTGCCCACCAATGCAACCTTTAAAGTCTCATATCTCCCTTGGGATGTGGCTCTTTATAAAAAGGGCCAGTGTGGCAAGGGAGCCCGAATAAGCCAATATGGCCGCTCCATCCAAGAAGGAGGGGTGGGCTCTACCGAAAAAAAAATCGCCAAAAAAAACTCGAGCAAACTGGAGCGGGTTTTTCTTTGTGAGTTCCGGAGGATTCCTATGGCGAACAAGGTTGACGTGGTATAGCTGTGGCTGGGGCCCTGGCGAAAAAGGATCTTGCCATCCACTTGCTTTTTGCAGCTCCCGCACTTCTTTTGTGGTCCTCCGCTGGAAACTTACTTATTATTGGTCTCTTTTGAGTGGGTTCTCTCCAGCTGGAAAAGTGTAGTCCGCAATCACCGCGGATTGACCTATGAAAAGCGTACTCTTTTTTTGTGCCAGTTTGCAATCGCGATTTTCCAATACGCGCGAGGTTCAACCACCTCTCGCCGACAAAGAAGAAAAGCTCGCAATCCGCCAATTATTAGTGGTTGAAATACGATCCTTCGATTCGGACGAGAGGCTTTCTAGACAGTTGCAGTATATCAGCGCAAAGTTGAAGGGACCGGAGAAAATCCGGGGGCCGGGCATTACCTACCCGCCTCATTACGACCTGTTCTTACGCTCCGGGTCCTTTCAGCGGCTCAGGAGGCCAAAAAGCAATGGAATAGAAGCGGATGCACCATGCATTTTAGTGGCCTGATTTGTAAGGACGCCCCATGGAAAATTAGTTGAGGGGAGGTCGAGGGAGAAAGAGAGAGAGAGAAAACATGTCGACTGGATCAGATTGAAAGTAACTGATCTCTCTCAAGCAGGCCAAATGCAAAGTATAATAGGGAATTTACAAAGTCGCCAAAATTATTTTTGCACTGGGTCAGAACTTGAGCCAGGGGCATAATTAATTCTCCAATTAAAACTTCTGAAGAAGTATCGCTGCCCACCATCCGATTTTTTTTAATCCCCAACTTTTTGGCGCAGTTCAAAGGAAATAGCGCCGTAGTGCAATTAAGAACCCGTAATAGTCGTCACAGCAGGATGGACTAAACTTAGTTTATTTGCATATCCTCTGTGACGTCATCATCTCAGGATTACAGTTTCTGTGACGTCATCCAAGCTGGCTACTGTTTTGTGACGTCCTCTAAGGAACATGGCTGCCATTATTGGCAGTATGGCCACAATGTTACCTATGGCCACCAGAGCAAGCATCAAATTTGCATCCGAGAATACTTATTCTCATCAACAATACAAATTACTGGGCGCCACCTCCAGACACTCCGAGTCGGACTCCGGGTTTCACCAGCTTGAAAATGCGTATTTTTAATGAGGAAAAGAGCGAAAAAATTGTGCAAGCGGCGCAGTGCAAAGGAAGAAGTGTAGTTCCTGTTGGCTCGTGTGACAAACGAGCTGCTCCTTTCCTGGATTCCGCGCAGAAAAGCCGTTTTCTACGTAGGCGGTAAGGGAGCAAGGTTATTCCCGCTGGCCAAAACCCCTATCTGGGCAGTTCGCCAGCGGAAAAGTTGCCAGGGAACAAGGGATCAAAGTCCGGTCCTTTTTCCCCCTTTACGTTTCAGGGAGGACTGGGCCTGTGCTGGTGGAGGAATTCCGGAGGGAGAAGGAGAGAGGAGGGTATATCGAAAGGGGGGAGATCCGGGTCCAGGGGCAGCCCTCTTCCAAATCAAAGTCCAATCCAGTTGGATCCAATTGGTCCTCGGCTGGGTCTCGCCGGCGCATTCAAATTGACTTTGCCCCGTAGCGTGTTTCGAAGGGAGGTGGCCCCTCTGGATGCAGCTTGTAAAATTAGTTTTCGCCTACGCATCCGACATACTGTATACCGGGGACTGCCGAGATGGAATATGCGATGCATCGGCAATGAATCCGTGTCGATTTTTGGCTCCGGAAAGGCACGCGCCCATATAACGGACGTGACACAAGTTCTCTGGGATAGATTAAACTGATCACGTCTGACGGTTGAGATGGCGAGGAATATAGACAGAGAGAGAAAAAAATCTGATATCGTGTATAAGGAATCGGCTGAGTGAGACGTTCAACTTCTGTATGATAAATATTTTGGTGATATCTGACATTTCCGCGTGACTTTTCTCCAACCTTGACAACTGGATAACTTATCTGACCGCCTGATATAGAGGCACTTTATGAACCCTAATTATGTTGAGTGACATGTTGATGGACAGAGTCTTGACACCTTCCGGCTCACAATTTAGAGAATTTTCTTCAGGCAGGCTTGTGATTTTCTGTTCTTTTTGTTCTCGTAAATAGAGCGGCCCGAGTCCGACGCACGCACAACAAGATTAGTGTCACAAGTTTTGCTGTACCTACTCGCACAAATGGGATTCCGGGTTGTTTTCCACCCTACCGAGGGAGGTGTGAGGTTCTGTCTCTGGTTAGTGTAACGAACCCTGGGATTATTGCATAAAGAGGTGTTTGGCTTGTCAGCATCAGCACTGTACTGCAAGAACATACAGTGAAACGTACACTAAAATGATGCCACACGCTTCATAGCTCGCTGCTTAAGACATGCTATTAACACAAGTCAGTACAGTCACCTATGCATATTATTCTACTCGTTACTGGTCAGAGAGGGGTAATATTTTACAGTGTGTGCTGTGCACTGTACATTGATAGAAATTTACTGTACTCTCTACAAGCACTCATTATTAGCCCCCTGAGCATATGCACAATTTTTTTTCCTTACTATAGAGAAAATGGTTAATGATAAGAACCTTATCCTACATCCCCAGCACTGCAGCACTCAAACCCAACAATTGGACCGAGCCTTTTCTGCAATGCCTCACTGGAAAAATATCACTTTCAAGCAGTGACAGGCTACAACGCGGCTAATACGTATTGTACATGTTCTCGCAAAAGTCCGCGAGCCCTCCCGCGATGATAAATCTATTCTCGCTGTTGGCATCCTCTGTCTAAATCGATCTGGAGATCCGGAGACTTCCGGGTTATATAGGCCGAGCCAGCAGCCAGCACGATTCCTGTTCACCGAGTAGTTGAGTGTGCTTGTGGAGAGAAATCGATGGCCGACTCCCAGGGATTGTCGCTGGGCTGGCTTGGCTGCTGGGTCGGGGTCTTAAAACACCGTTGGGTTCAGTAACAAGAGGACCCTCTGCAGTTGTGCGGTAATAACGAAAATTAACTTTGGTGGATGGAAAATAGCCCGTGCGTAATGCAATTTGACTGATGAAATACGGTGGCGATAATATTTGCCAAGGGGAAGGGGAATTGATGTCGGTCGCTGCGCGGCCGAGATATCAGCGATTTTTTTTTCCAGCACGTCATAATTTTCCAGTGGTGCCCGCCGCTTTTATAGTTGGGGGCCTCCCGGAAATCTACGCCAATAATCATAATGAGCTCTGTTTATACTCCGGGGTCGCTCGTAAACACCCGCCCGGGTTTTACAACATTGGAAAGTGTTAGCGTTTGTATCTTGGGCGCTAACTGCCTCGATGAAAGATAATTCTGCACTACCGGTGTGGCGTCTTCTTTTTTGTGTGTGTGTGCCATCGGGTTGTGTCCGAGACCGATCGTTTTCTCTCGAAGGGTCAGCGTAACTTCAAGGCGCCCTGGACTTCCCCAAATGAGAATTCTTCGGTTCTGTAAGGGAGGGTGAAACAAGGAATTTCCCCCCCGGGAGAAGGAGGTCCGGAATAATGAAGCAATCCGGAACTTCACTTTGGATGCTCCTTTTCCTCGGGAAGCCACAAGCTAAGTCGGGTGACTGATGATACCTCGCAGAATTCCAAATGGAGCAACGGGACATTTTCCCCATCCGAGCCAATGAATGTTAATCCCTCGGTGGTGTAACGGTGCTAGACGCCCATCAAGATTTCCATCGCCAATCCATAATGAATCTTAACTTAAATGTTATGGGTGCGTGGCCAAATTAGTCCCGCCCCACCGATTAATCCATTAGTGAGATAGTAGCGTGCAGACAGAATCGCTGCTACTCGTAGCAGTTGCAATGATCGCGAAATTCAGAAAATTTTGCGCTTATACTTCTAATTTAGAGTGAACGTGTGATAAAATCGGGTCTCTAATGTTGGCAATTTTTGTCCCCCTTTTCAGGTAAGCAGTATGGATGCGACAGATGTGTGACTGGGCGTTCATCGCGAGTTGGGACAGGTAATGATTTTGTGAAAACGGGCGAAAAGTTGAGCTACGCAGCAGTCGGAGCAGCTCCTGTCATTTGCAGCTGACATTGCGAACGTGCAGCAAAAAGGTTCCAAAAAGGCTCCGGAGGTCAACGTTAGAAAAAGTGATGGGTATATATGAAACGCCAGGTTTTTGGCCAGCTAATAGTAGTTATTCGGACTGCAGGTGGAAGGAAAATGAATCTGTTCATTTGATGACCTCATTTTTTAATTAAACTTGCATTCAAACCAGAGATAATGACAACGCTAGTTACTCGAGTAATTGATATCCTTATCCGGTTCGAAAATACATTAGCTAGTAGATAATATTTCGACTCACCCTTCAGTAGTTGTTAGCAGGGTGCCTCATTCTTTTCTTTTTTCGGCCCCCTCAGGGCATGACTCACAATTTCGTGACCCTGCCAAAGTGCACCCCCACTTCTTTTGCCTGCGAGCTGAAGATAACGAGACGTACCGGTGCGGAATTTCCCAACGTCTTATTGAGAGCCCCCAACTTGGAGACAGGGCCACGCAAAAGGTGCAGCTAGCCAGGCCCATAGCGTGACAGCAGGGCATCACGGAAAAATGACTCTATCTTCATGGGCAGGAAATGAAAAATAAAAAAGAGATGGAAGGACAGAGCAGGTGTTACACAGCAATATTGTGTGCGTGATTTTGGACGCACACGTGCCGAGGGAGTGGGCCTTTCTGTGTACTGATGGACATGCAGAACCATGTGCACACTTCCCTGGAGAGTGTCTCAGGTGCGAGGGTGTCAAGGACGTCCATTTGCATTGATTCTGGCTGGGTACAGGGAGCTCCTTTTGAAATATTCTGCACATACTGTAATATTGTTGCAATACCATGGACATGACGAGTATATTTAGCACGTGGCTGTCCCGAGCTGATTGCAACTAACAATGCAAAAGTGCGGTTAATGCCGAAGCAATTTCGAGAGTTTCGAACAGCGGTCGCGTCCAGTTGACGACCCCTTTTCCTGTCAACCCACTTGGAAATTGTGGGGTTGAAAAAGGATATTTATTGTTCATCGGATGTAGACCCCTCCCCACACCCACCCTCTCCCGAGATGAGAATTTAAATGTGTCCGGCAGTTAATTAGCAGTGAATGAAAAAATTAAAATATGCGATTTATAATAGACACGGATGGGTAATGAACCGGCTGTGCAATTTCGCAAATGGATTTGATTCGCGCCGTGGTCAAAATGGCAACCGCATCACTATTCATTATTGGCGCGTTGCTGTTCGTTCGAGGCGAATAAATTTCCTCATTTTGAACGGACGGATTTGGGTGGGTGACGTTACACCACAAACCCAGGGGTGGAAAAAAGTTTACATGTTAGGCTGGGAGGGCCCTGATTTTTACACTGTTCGGCGGAACATTTTTGTGTGTCCATTATCGCAGGTTCCCCAGCACAGCCATTAAAACTCATCCAACACTGGCCAATGTATTATGTATTAATTGTGTCCCCGAAGTCACTGAAGTTCCACTGAATCCCCCCCCTCTCCATACCATTTTTGTCCGTAAAAAATCGACGCCCCCTCACTCTCTACCCTATACCCCCACGACCTCCTTCATGGTTGGCTTGTTCCCAATGCGATAACAGGGTTTCCCACGCCCCAGATGCATGGCTGCAAAGTGCAGTTGGGATGCACTATACACCTCCACACTCCTACATCCACCCCAAAAAAAATTTGTGGTCAACATGAATCCGGGAGTAATCAAAAGCTTGCTAATATTCTCCCCATCGCGAAGTCAGGAAGCATCCAAGAGCCATTAGAGCACTCGATCGTCGCAGAAAATGAGTTTGGCGATGGCCAAACGAGACGAAAGAAATGGCGAGAGAGCTGAAATTGGAATGAAGAAAATGGAGAGGAAGGAAAAAATTAGCCCGGAAGTATTGGAAATGAAAAAGATTAAAGCTCAAAGGGCAGAAATGAGTCTGAAAGAATCGTCATCTTCACCAGATTAATGTATTGTTCAAACTCGAGAGGAACTGGTTTTTTTTTTTTGAAGCGGTTTTATCCGGAGGAGAATACGGGCTCATTCATCCGACGCCTGACTCAATAAGCCCCCGCCTAGTTTTGGGAGGAGGTCTCGGCTTATCAACCGCTTTAAAGAAATCAATGCAATGGTCTACTTGCTAACGGGGTTACGGGACTCTGAGAAGAAACTCGCAAAGATTTCCATAAACACCGACAAAATTGGCTTGGCAATCTGAGACTAATTTGGCGAATATTTGGCCCTTAAAGCCGTTAACTCCGAGATCAGTGGGATAGCCAGTTACTCGTTAGTAATTTGCTCGTTACTACACTAAGCTTCATGTAGTGTACAGGCTGTTCCTATACTACATAAGGTGAATTTTTTTACAAGATCGGCAAATCACGCGCGCGACCTTTTCTTGTTAGTGTATCAAGAAATTCAAATTGGACAACAATGGCATAGAATGTTGTCGGTCCCATTGCCCGTTGCCAATAAACCAAAGGGCAGCCTGTTAAACTTTGCCTTGGAAGATCTAGTAAACACAGGAAACCGGAAGTGACCGGTCACCCAAAGTTGACCATGAGACCTTTTTAGGGTCCGCTGAATCCGAATTAATGAGAAAGAATATGAAAATTTTATATAGCTTATAGCACAATAATTTTCATATCCAGATTACTGGCTATAGTTATGAAATCTAGGAAATAGTGTATGTAGGCCTACCTTGTGCTGTTGTGCACATTCTTCCTGCTCAAAGCGTGATAGATTCCATTTACGGGCCTGCACAGAGTCGGACGTCTGCTGGAGACGCATGGCCCGTCTCGCGTGTTCTTTTTGTGTGTCTGTGTGTGTGTGGGTCTCTCAGACTCCTGGAGCGACATGTATCGCAGGATTGGGAATCCAGATTAGGCTTGTTTGGAGACCCACATCTCCTAGTTTGGCCGCGGAACAAGTCGGAACCGTTTTGCGGCAGACACTGCATGGGGAGGGCCAGGAAAGTTCCAAACGTGTCGGGAAGCCGATAAGGTTGCGTCCGTTTCTCCGCCGATCCCTTCGGGACCAACTGATTTGATAAGCCCCAGAGCCCGGGACCGAAAGTTATCAGCCGATTTCACGTCGGACTGCAAAAAAGTGAGATGCCGGTAAACGCCTCGTGTCCTTTTCCCCGACACTATATATTACACAGTGACATTCCCGTGACCCTACAGTTCGATTTAATCCTCCGGATAACATTCCTCCCTATTCCAGAATTAGTCCCCGGAGCCTTGTAAACGACTGGGTGGAAATGAAGACTTTGCGACACAAATCGCGGATTAGGTGGCGGGCGCCAACATATTCCGGGACCTGGTTCCTTGCAAGTCGTGTTCCGGAGTTGAAATCTGGGCGACGCTAATAATTTATTCGATTTCTGGGGAGGGCTGCATGCTCTATATTGCGGAGCTCTAGATGAACTCATCATCAATACGGGCAGACGCCGCGGAATAGCCAATGAGACGTCTCTCCTGCTCTGCATCTGTTACAGGGAGAACCGCTGACGTTAGTAATGACCTGGTGTAATTAATATAAATGTGTAATTGCAGCCGTATAATGGGGTGGTGCGGATAATTATAATGCAATTTCAATGTGTAGTACAACAGGCCATACAGCATGTCGAACGAGTGGTAAATGCGTGCATTGATTTAATTGGAACGGTTTTAGGTCATTTTCGATGCCTCCCTGGTTTTGTTGCTGGGGTTGAGAGATTGCATTGGAGCATGAAAGAATGGCTATGGCATGCTTGTAAGTCCGGAGGGCTTTTTTCCTTGACCAAGCAATGCATCACCCGGAATCCGATATTTCTTTCTTCCGGTGAGCGCTTCCTATACAGACATAATCTCCCCAGCCAGCCACACGTTAGTTTTTTGGGACAGCCAGGAAAATCTCGTTTCTTTTGCCACGAATATTTTGAAACAACCGGCGACCCTTTCTTGGGGATGAGGAGACATGAATTTTGCTGAGGTATAGCATGGAGGTTATTCTGGCCAGGAGGTGAATCATGGCTCTTGACATGTTGAAGATTTGAGAGAAAAAAAAATCATTCGTAGAATGATGCAGGTGCAATGCATGGATTTATATTTTGGAGGCTCTTGCAGCAACGAAATATGCTGTACTGTAATGGAATGCTGTTCCATCTGAATTGATGCCTGGTTTCTGGTTTCAAAATATTGCATCTGAAAACATGTGCTCTGCTGAATAAACAAAGTAGCAGCATGGTTTGTTGCGAATGTCAGTTGATAAATGATGCATAGTAATTGATCCTGTGAACCGAAATGAAACTCATGATTACTTATTATCTTCACTCATTTTGGTGCTTGCCAGGAGATCTAGATTTACAAAAGAAATGATGTGACTATTTACTGTTGTTCTTGGATTGTCGTCCACAATAATTCAGTTCTGTGTGTGTGAAAAATATCAGAACATAATGAGGTTAAGTTCTATTGAATCCTACTGCATTCTGGTCTTCTTTTGATTTTTTCAGTTGTCTGCTTTGATACGTGACCGGATTAAAAGCAATGAAGCTTGAAGAAGGGGGGATGTGGTTAGGCGGGGGAGGAATTGGAGATGGTCAGCCATGGGTTACTCGGGTTACCGATGAGCCTCTTTCTAACGACACTCCATTAGAAGAGTCAACCGGACCCTACGCTCCACTGGTTTTACTGCAATCGCCTGTGGCCAACAGACAAAAAGTCGGGGGGACTAAAGGAGATGGCCTGGATAAAGTCAATACCATGCTTTAAAAAATGCGCATTAATACTATTGCACTATTATCATTACCTGAACTGGAAGCTTATTATTTCATCGTTCCACACTACGACTAATGTAGCGTTTAGTATGCAGCCGGAATATTATTGTGGCTGCAGGGTATTGAAAACGTGTGAGTTACAAACATTTATTCGGTATGGTAATGGAAATGCAGTGCATTATTAGGCCTGTCATTAGATGCTTACAAAGCCTATTAAATGCTTGGTAATGGGAGAATGGGGGGGAAGCAACTAACACCTGGATCGATGCAGTTATTTGCGTCGGCGTGTTGTCACAATACGTGTGTACTGCATGTATATTTACACTGGAGGAATTGCATAAAATGTACTGTGCAACTGTAAGCACCTATAGACTCTTTTGTAGTTAGTACAAGTTCTGTACGATTCGTTCTTAAATGGTGTGAACCAATTTTGCGAGATTCTTTAAGCTAGAAAAAGTTAAAAGAGCAATTCTGAGCACTTTAGACTCCTTCTTGTCGCTAACAAAACGCCTTTGTTGCCTTCCAAGTACCAGACACCTTTCACACAATCCTCGGAAGCGTTTATAAGAATGCGACACCATTCACAAAGTCAGCGGCGCTTTCAAACCACAATAGTTTAATTCTTCCCTGGAGCCATATTCTCCCAAAGAATATGCACCCACTCCAACACGCATACACAAAAAAGAGAGAAAAGAGAATCCACAAAGTTACTTCACCTTTTAAAGCCGTAAAGAAGGTAGCAACAAAGAGCCTGTTTTAATGTCTGTTCTCACCAGAAAAGAGAGGGGACTAAAGGCTTTTATTTCGCAAATGAGACTTTTTGCCCAACTGTGTCATGCTATGCCTATAATATACTTTTGCAGCCTTTGTCAAAAACCCCTGCTACTGGGTGTCTGGAAACTACCGTGCCTAGATTTCTGGCCTATTTATGTGGGGCGAGCAGTCTGGGCGTGGCGTGTGGCTCCTTTCTGCTAACAAAGTGGAAGACGTCTGTTTCTATGCGGAACTGGAGCTGAAAGGCGTCCACCTCTGGCTCTTGTAATGTGATTTTGTGGAGGAAAGCTGAGGTAAAAGCGGCGTATCTCTCTGTGTGTCCACCCCGGATCGATCTGTTCTCCCCGAGACTGACCCGGATTCGAAATTTCCTTGGACATGCGTTTGATGGCCACCCCCCACACTGGAGCCTAGGTCATTTCCGCTATCTAGATGGGCCCGATTGTTCCGGTTCGTCAAAAGCCGGGCGCGACAATTTATGGGACGGCAAATTTAATCCGGGAATAATAAGAGGGGGGCCTTATCGCTTTGGGGGTGATTTTCTAGAACCGTGTACCAACAGTAGCTACAAGTGCGACGCGTAAATTCAAGGTGCGGCTTGGAAAGTGGAATTGGACATTTTTCGTCCGCTTGTCTCCCTTAGTTGTTGGTATTAAACCCCGTGAACGTAATATACGCCCGGGCATTTTTCGCCATAAAAACATGACTGTCTGGAGTGCGAAATTAATAACACTCCTTCAGACGTTAATTGCAACAAACGAGCGCAACAAGTAGGCCTGATGAGAAACATTTCATTTCATTATCTCGCGGCTAATGAACGCAGTTTCAGCACTTACGCTTATGTAAGTCTCACCGATGACGTTAATCCGGCGGACTTGTCAGCTTCCAGCCCAAGGGATGCGCCTTAATTGTACAAAATGACGACGTGTGCACTGCGGATAAAGCCTGTGGCGCAATGTCACACGCAAGTACACGTATAGGGTCTGGTAGGGGTTAAAAGACTACAAAAAAAACTTGTTTGGAGGGTTGAGGGCTTTGCAATTGCGGCTAATTTGTTTCCTGCTAGCTTCGATTACAACGCACTTTGTAATCAAAGCTGGCAGGCTCAGAGCGTTGTCACGGCGGATGGAAATTCATCAGATGCTCGGATGCCACTCGACTAATGTAGGAACACGAAATTTGGGCGCACATTTTCGGCGCCATTCGTCGCACACTGTCAGCACCCGACTGGGAATCCGAACCCGCTTGTAACTTGATTAAACTAGTTTGCAACTACTTAACCTTAGGGCTAATTGTTATTCTTACAGTGCTGTCCAACCACCAACTTTGCAGTTTGGATCTCTAATGAAGCGCCAGTGAATGCTGCGGAAGGCAGCGTTGATCGTAGCGGTATATAATTGCTTATCAACACCGCCGGATCAAGTTTGTTGCACAATATGGGCCAGATTTTTCCCCAATAATTTGTGAAATCTAGGCGTATGTTACGTTGCCTGAAGAAGCAAACGAGCACAACTTTAATAGTGTAATTTTGTGCAAGTTGTACTGTACCCTAAAGGTACAGTTAAAACTGGTTCAGAATTCGTCGATGCATATGCATATGCATCGACGAATAGAAAAAGTTTCAGCGTTACGGTATACTTTCACTGCTGTGAATTTTCAAATAAGATCCGATTTTTAATATATGCACAAAAAGATTATTAACTTCAGTTAACGATTTATGGTTTTTTCTAAATGTAAACGTGCAAAATGTCCATCAGTTAATATTTGCTGTATTTCACCTGCGTTATTTAATCGTTCAAATTAATTATTTCCAAAAAAAGTTACTTACACTGTATTATTCTAGAGTGGGCGTCGAGATGTGTGCTTAGAAAGTGAGGAACAAAAACTTGGCATTTTCAATCCGAATAGTTACAAGCGCAGATCCTCATCAGGACTTGAATAAAGTTTTGGCAAATTCTGCAGGCTATATATATAGGGCATGACTTCCTCCGATATTTTTTTTTTCTCCGCGACCTCGTCTCTTCCCGTCTGCATGGTGCTGAAGTCCTTGAAGCCAAACTACAGAAGGCTGAAAATTTTATCCGGTAAAGGAGTTTTTGGGCCTCTTAGCAACTTGCAGATTTGCTCCAATTATATTCTACCTTCTTTTCTTGCTCTTGCTCTCTTTTTTAGACAAGCAATTACTGAAGCGACCGCCTATTTTACTCGACTCTTTTGAGAAAATCCTTTTCTTCTTCTGCTCTGCGCAGTTTCCATGCCATTTCTCCAACAGAAAACATCGCCCTGTTCCCTGTATCCCACCTCATTAGTCATTTGCCGATGTCTGCGCTAACTGTACACACTCGGGAAAAAAACGGAGCCAAATTCCAATGAGGCAGATGCTAATGGTCCTGAAGAAATCAAGCATGGACCTGTGAAAGTGGGCAATCTCTTCCTGGAACTGGCGTCTTGGCTCCGGGGCAGGAAATTGAGACCCTTTCCGGTTTACAAATTCGGACCGGATTCGTTCCAACTCGGACCCTTCTTCTCCCCCCCCCCAAACCACTGACTTGAGGCTCATCCTTCACCATTAACGGCCCTTTTCACGCCTAATATTTGGAAGTCCTCTATACGTCTCCTGGCCAGGACCGTGTTTTTCTCCCTGCTGACGCCATTAATCACGACCAATTCTGCAGTTTCCAAACGACCTTTTTTTGTACAGTCGCACCTGACTTGCGAAAGACAATTCTTCCGGAGCGAATTACACTTTCAGAGGAATACGATCAAAGGCAGGATTAGTCATTGACATATTATACACGTGCCTATACATGTCTTTTTGGATGTTTGCAGCACGTTCCATGTGGAAAAGACGATTTTCCCTGTTATGAGCAGGCAGGCAAGAGGGGAGGCCTCTTTTCATTTGCCACTCTCTGAAGCACCATACAGAGTAGCTGAATATTATCGAATTCTCTGCTCGCCCGGATCTCTCTTCACACTCGGCCGATTCCAGAGAGGTGTAATGAGGAGTAGGGGAAAGGAAATGGGATTGGAAAAGGAATTGAGGGGTTGGATAGAGCGAAAAAAAAGAGCAGAGCGAGAGAGAGAATGGAGGACGCTCACTTGTTGGCTCTTCTGAAATGAGGGGTCAACTCGATCCTTTTGGTTGTGCACTTGGCTTCAATCCCAGCGCAATTACGCGTGAAACTGCTGTAGGGCCGGGTTAAAACCTGTCGCCCAATATTTTGGGGGTTTCAGTTGTCGAGGCTTTTCACCGATCTGGCCCCGGAAAAACGGGAGCAAGATGACGTTGAGTCATTAATTGCTTCCCGGTTTAATCCAATCCAATATTAGTGTGCCTGGGGAGAGAGCTAGGAGTCGCGGACACTGTAATCGCTTAAGTAATCCGGGGGCTTCTAATTTCGCTCCGGATTTTCCCCGTGTTGGGAATTACCCCCGTCATGCGACTCCTGTGCGTGCTGTGGGGTTATATGTGTGTGTCTGGGCCGAAGGGGGGACTGCAGCTTTTGATGCGTGGAAATTAAGCAGGAAAATGTCGATCCCTCCTTGTCCCAACTGTCCCGCGGAGGGGGCTCCAATTTCTCATCAGCATGCGAGGCTGCCAGACAAAGTGGCAAAACCGCAGCTGCACACCGCAGCTCATTTTCTGTACTGCGGACTAATCATTTTCCCCTCAGTGCCTTCTATTGTGTGGGTCCGTCTTCGCAATGAGAAAAATGCTTGATTGACCCCAATGCGGATTTTTTTGGCCATATTTTTAAAAAACGTATTCAATTTATTGCATTACCTGCCCCCCAGAGAAACGAGCTCATTTTAATGAACCCTGACATTCCTGTCCTTTCTGAACATCAAAGGGCCCTCCTCTTCTAGTTTCCAATTAAAAGCCTGCGAAATTTTAAGATCCACAGAAGTGTTGCTTTTACCCGATCGCTGAATTGCAGCCATTAGAAAGCAGGAATTCAGCCAGTAGACGGCCTGAATTGTGACACTTTTGGAAATAAACAAGGATTTGTGCAGACGGAGTGGATTCCTATGGAATCTCATTGAAGAGGAACGGGGGGCCCCTCTCTGGCTCTCTCTCTCTCTCTCTCCCTCTCTCTCTCTCATGCCTTTACCATGAGCCGGAGGAGTGTGCTGCTGGAAAAGCATGGGGCCGAGGAGAATGCAACCCTTCATTTCTCATTGAGAGGCATAAGCGATTATTCAGAGGATCTTGTGGAGCCGCTTTCCGGCCGTCACTAAATCCACGTCTTCTTTTCTCCGGCGGTCACGAGCCTCTTCCTCTCCACCTTAACCTCCGCTGATTCAATATCCTCCTCCTCCTCTTGTGAAAGGAGATTAGGCCAGATTGGGTCTCATGACCATCCCGTGATGGATGAAGCCGGTAAGCAAACACAAGGGCATATTCTCGGAGGAGCCAGCCACAGAGAGGGTGTTTATGCAGGGTGAGTCAGAACCACAGGTTGGTCCAAAACAATAATGTGAAAAATGTGGTGGCCCTGAAGCTCTGACTCACCCTGTGTATACTGTAGAGAGGGGGGGGAAAGGCATTTGGAGGTGACTTTGATGGCCGTGTTTTCCCCGCGTCAGGCGCGCCCAACACCCTCTCAAATGAGATGGAAAGTGTTCTTGTGAAGCGCATTTATGCCGGGGCTAACGTGAGCTCCATCTGACACACTACAGCCATCCCACACAGCATGGCGAGTGGTTACCACTCAAGTGGACCGTATTAATTTGCACTTGAAGCGTTTTTAGTTAACAAACAGTTAAAGTCCGGTGCTTTATTTCCACTTGTTCCCTGATGGGAAACATGCGAACAAACAGTGCAGTTGCATTAGGAAAACCGCAATCTCCATAATGCACATAGGCGTACGAGTTTCTAGTATTTATTATGTGCATACTGTAGTACAAGAGAGCTTACGATATGAGTTTTTTTCCGACAGTGCATTGTCGGACATATAATAACTTTCGCTTGTCAGCCTGTCGTGTGGTTGAAAAAAATACCATTATGTAGCTGCATTATTCAAGGCACAATATGCGGATGTGTTAGGGATTGCATTACCTCCATCCTCTGCATTTGGCCAATTTTTATTACCGAGAGTACAATGCACTGAACTATCAGGCGTGCAGTCCTGGTCACCTGGGTATTCTTAATTACCGCACTTTTTTTCGGCTGACAGACTGGAACGAACGAAGGTGGGTTGTCAGCTTTACCTGCAAAGTACACTTGTGTTAGGTTTGACAGGTCCGACGGACATCATTTTTAATCCGCATAAATAATTTTCATCCAACTGATACTCTTTGTGCATACAGCGTTGTTTTATTGCTGGCATAAAAGTGAGTTTTAATGGCAAACCTTGCTCATTAGGACAGCTCCCTTGATCCTAATGATGGCCCCTAACATACACTTGAGCTTAGATAGGGTGCATGTAAACAGGATTATTTGCTCCCAACCCACGCACTGCCTATAGGTCTTTACTGAGGTCACCTAGTTTTGCCTGACTGCACATGAGCCGTGTTCAATCCCTGCAGAGTGCCCTGTTACTGCTGCATGCACTTAGGATCCGAGCAAAGCAACGGAATAATCCTTGTGGCAATTGCACAGTGAAGTACGCATCTGGAAGCAATATTTGTTTACGTAATGAAACTCTTGTCATAATTAACGCCAGTAAAATTTATTGTTCCGATGAGTCGACCTGTGTTATGAGTATTCGTTTGCATTGTGGTCAGTCTTTCATGGCACATGCTGATGGTCTCATTACGACCCCGGATTATTGCGGGATGTTCATCTCCCCGTCTGGTGCTCCAACAATAATATGCAACCGCATTCTTACGGTCTCTGAAAGCAAATGAAGCCAGCCGCATCTCAGGTCCTCCCTTGAGCAAGACTCGGACACGTCCTGCGCAAATTTTCGGCATGCATGCTTGAACTTCATTATTGATTCAGTGGACGAACCTTGGTAAAGAAGGAAAAGGGGGGGTAGGATGGGTGTGGAACATTGCAAAAAAAAATGGTGGCTCTCTCTCCACTATTTTCCCGTTCTTTCATGCTGGATCCAAATCAATAGTTCACTATCAACAAACTTCGCTTGGAGCCAAGCAATTTTTTTTCCTCCTCTCTCTATAGGTCTTTTTGGCCATCCCCTATCAGGATTAAGGCTTTTGCCCTCCCAGTGGCTTCCTGGCAAATACGGGCTATCTCATAACATACAATTTTTAGACTCGAGATTCTTGGCCCCTGCACAAAAAATGTAATAATAAAGATGATCCTCCCCACCGCCTCTCTTGATAATGTAAGTAGGAAGCCATATTTAGGCAGCGTAATAGGATCGACTGGGTGTCGTTCATCCCTTTTGCTGCTGCGAACCCTGCTACCCTCCATTTTCCAGCGTAAATTCCCAGCTCCCTGGCTATAACATTTGGGGAGACAGCCCTGTATAGATGCTGGGGCCTATCACAGTTCGGGGGCCCATTTTCATCTTGACCGCACTCCCGAGCCCGTATCTCGCCTGCTACACACCCTGGCCCCCCCATGCTCGGAGGCCCCCGGGATGTAAACCATCTAGCTTCTGCCACCCTGCACTTCACTAGACGGAGCTACTAAATCACAAAAGCCAAAATATGTTTTCAGTCATGTTACTCTCAGAAAAGGAGGAAGCCTGAGGCGATGGCCATCGAGCTGCGGATTTCTCGAATAATATGCACATTTTCAATCAAAATCATAAAATGGATACTATGTGTTGACCTACTTGTGTAGTTTAAATATGCGAGGGCATCGCCTCCCATCGGTCCGGTTTTATCCTTGCCCACTGTGCCCATAAACGGGTGATGGCTGCTGGTTCGTTTTTTTATGTGTTCAATTAGGAAAGTATTCTTGTAGTGGCGAACAGTGCACGAAATGTCGGCAAATAGGAGGGCCATTAATTAGTGCTGGGTTAAAATGCTTTCTTACTGTGTAACTGTGCTGAAGCACGAAGTCTCAAGTCTCTTAATGGCCAAGATTTTTATTGCTCTGGGAACTTTGATTCCGTCAGCTTAATGCAATTACTCCAGGACCCCCCTCCCAGTCTTACGTCTATATGGTGCCGTAGAGATGTCACGAAACCATTTAGCACTTTTACTGCGCATATCCTGTACCACTTGCGATGTGATAACGTAATTAAAGGTACGTGTTACCCGCTAGTGGATCCAGTTTTAAACCGAATTTGGTTGAAAATGTATGCTGGCATTTTTTCCCTTCTCTTTCTTGCCAACAGCACCCTCTCCATATAAAAAAGCGAGACAGCACGCCTTAGTATGCAGAGAAAAAAGAGATGGCAAAAAATTCTCAACGATTTTGAAAGGCAATATTGAGTGGGGAGGAAGGCTTCCTCAGCTCCATTTGCCTTGGCCCAAAAGACTCCCAGCGGGATCCGTATAATACCATTCAAGTGAGGACAAATGAAACCTCTCCACTTCCTCCCTGGTGCCGTTTAGTCCCTTGGTTTGCTGTGCAGACAATAATGTATCGATCCTCTCCTCCCACTGGCTGAAGCAATACCGAAATATTATGCATTAGTTTACGGCTCTCATTTGCAAGAGAATGGAGGAATAAGTCTGCTTAATTACACGATCATAAAGAGACTATGAGAGTTCGCTAATTACACCGAGAGAGCGTTTGCATAATCAAAGACCTAACACAAAAGACAACTTTGTGGATGTGGAGGATTTTTTCTCTTATTTTCTGCTTGTTTTTTTACCTGGCCTGACGTCAGAGCCTGTTGCTGCGTTATTGTTTTTTACTCAGGTGGTACCCTCCCTTTGAAAAGTAATTTACTGCAAGTGTTTTCCAAATGCATTTTTGATGAAATCTTGTGCGCTTCATCTTGCATACTATATTATTAATATTAGAGCTTGTTTCTACTTTGGCTCATTCCAGTTACACAATGCACTTTCTGCACAGCGAATACACAGGTTGTACCAACCGAACTGATTAATTGTAATAAATTTAGGCACTCTCAGCTTCATATTTAACACAAGTCGAGGCTGGAGAAAATAAATGTGTGACATTAAGTTGGATTTGCACGAAAGTCGTGGCCTAAATGAATGTTTTAACTCAACTGAATATTACATAACCAATATTTTTGTTGCCTTGGCGTGTACTCTTAATAAAAATCAGCTGGGTGCCAACCCAATAAATAATTTCAGTTTTATACCCTGCATTATACAGTACTTGACATAATTCTGTCGAGGTTGTTTTGATAGGTTTGTCTCACAGCTGTAGGTCCCCCCTGCGTGAGTATTTTTATGTGGGATTGTGCAGATAATATTTTTGCGAGGGAAGAAGGTCGTGTACTTGCTCGCAGCCCTTTTTCCCACTACCTAAACATTCGTCACGTGCACTTTGATTGCTGTTTCCATGCTCTTTATGGCCATATTTATTACGCCATTTCCTGCCACGCGGGAAGTCCCCAAGTCGAGACGGTGCGGAATAAAATGGAAATCTCCATGCAAGTTCTGTGCGGTTGCATAATGCAAGTGTTTTTTGCGCACCTTTTTTTTTGAAGCGTGCGATGCGTCACCTGCTGTCACACGCGGTTATACCGTCGCGTAATCAAAGTGCGCTCCAATCCAACAAGGAAAAGCAATGTCGCATCGTCTCCGCTGGAAGAGACGTTTGGAATCTGCAATGATTCGCAGGAATTGTTTACCCTCGGCGTGGAGATTTAAGCAACGTCGTTGGCCATAAAGGAAGAGGAAGGCTGGAGCAATAGGCTCGGGTCGTAGCAACACAATTTACTACCGGCCATAAACGCAGAGGCCTCGCACTCTGGAAACGGGAATATCCTTTCTTGCCAGTTGAAATTCCTTGCGCAGCCCAGACTTTCTTTGGTGCCCATTGCATGCTGCTGGAAAGGTTAAACGCCCTATTACAACAGCCCTGTGCATTAATTCGGCGCTGACAATTATTTCCCTGTACAGTTTTTAATTAGCAGGACGTCAGCAAGAGTGATGAGGCGCCATTTGAATCGGCCACAACGTGCTGGTCTGGAGGTTTTAGTGATATAATTTAGGCCACTTTTGGCCTTAAGCGAAGGAGAGGCACAATAGATGGCCTAGAGGCAAAAGTGCATTACTTGAGAGGAGTTGCTGGAGGAAGGGGTGGGGTGAAGGGGGGGGGGG
>KZ538180.1:0-12244 GCA_000934665.2 Catajapyx aquilonaris | reverse complement strand
GGGGGGGGGGGTGTCCCTCATTTTAGATTAAACATGTCCCGCGAGAACGTGATCCCTCCCGCCTGAAGACGGTTACAAATGGAGTTGCAAAGAATTTGCTGCAGCATCTCCTTCCTTCCTTAAGCCCTGGGCGCATCAAAACAGCATCGAGGATGTTAAGCCTCTTGCCAATGGAGAGGAAGAAAAATGGATGGCTGCTACTATCGCAGGTAAAATGCTGGTAAATTCCTGACCTGTCTCAGTCCAACGGAACTTTTATCGATTCGAGGCAGTTATATACGTATGTTGCGTGTAGTATAAGGGTCGTCTTTGCACTATCACACGGCGTTACGCTTAAAAGGTGTAATCAAGGATAGCTCATTACTAAATATCGGCTTTTCTTAGGCCTATAAGCTTTTAGAATGATTACTATGGGATTATTTTATGATGTGGTGTCGGTTCGCCGGCAGGCGCCTTGTTACTGAAATAATTAGCGTTGCTCGTGATAGTACTGTACAGTAACCCATATCCCTTTTGCAGTACATGCCTTCGACATTCTAATTTTCTCTGCGGCACACTGCCACACCTGATGAGTACGCATTGCTAATTAAAATTTGTGGCATATAATACGCCAACCTCACTCCCACAGCTTTTGTTTCCAATCCCATTATTTTTCTGCTAATAACTTCCACACCCTATGAATCCGCCAATTAGAATATTTTTAGCAAATGGAAATGGAACAAAATATAACAGGGACAGGATATCTATACAGCTTTCGACAGTCTAGAGTGGCCACAGAAGCATGACTTAGGGCCGGTTTCACCGAGCTCAGTATATGATAAAACCAGGGTATTTCTCAAAATCCCTATCTATTTGTATGGATTTTCCTAAAGAAACCTGGTTTTATCATATACCAAGCTCGGTGAAACCGGCCCTTAGCATGTCGATCTACTTAGGGAACTAAAAGTGCACTTGACGCCCACACACTTGAAGCTCCAGTCGAAACCCAGCAATTGCAACTTGGTCCACTTCCTGATGTCCCCTCCAGCGCATTATTCTGTTTGCACACCATCTTACTCGGCAGTACTCTCCACCATTCATTTTTACAATCCTGGTTTTTGCCTCACATTGGGTCAAGGTGGCTTGGAATATTGTTGAGTGTGGAGACCCACATTGCGGGGGCATAAAAATGGGGCCGTGGCGTGCAGCAGGGGACCAAAAACCAAGGGCTAGCTCTGCAGTTTGTGTGTTAACGCAATCTCTCACACGCCCAAGCTTTTGCGGGACCCTAAAGTGACGATAGCAGTGCGTTAGCAAGGTCCGGCTTATATTGCCTCGATCCATGCGATTGGTTATTTGGGAACCTTCTGCACGCAACAACTCGGATAGGAAAACTGCATATGAGTGTACGTTCGCCAAAAGTCGTAAAAAGTGACTTTTCCGTTGTTCGATGACCATTGTTCAACGACCTGCACCGAAAAAAATGCGATATTTCGGAACCATTACACGTTTCCGGCGCGTTGGAGTGGAATCCGAAACACATGATATTGCCTGGGTTTATTTTTTGTACATCCGGAGAGCCCCCCGAATCCGGGTGCTAGAAAATGCCTGTTAATGTCACTTGTTCTGGCAAGCGGCATAGAGAAAGGAAATGTTTACGTTTTCGAAAGAAGAAAAAAAAAAGGACGGGGGTTTCTCGCACGTTATGCGCAATTTCCTCCGCCACTTTATGGGCCATCTTAACGGCGTCGTATCAAGCGGACCCAGGAATGGCGGAAAGGCGCTCGTTGCGGTATCGCCGCATTATCATTCATCTCCGCAGCTGCTTGACGCCAGAAAAGGGTCTGGAGAAATAAGGTAGAAAAAAGGGAGCTTCGTCCAATCGGAGCCGGAATTGGACACTTTGTCCGAACCCTCTTCAGTAGTCCAACCGACTGGAAATGTGCGGCTAATTCGGCGGGCTCCGATCTTCTCGGGATTTTTTTTTTATCCCAGTCCCCATTTTTATGTATGGTTAGTTATGGCTGATGCGTATCGATGAATGGTTGGCGCCCGTGTGAGGATGACACTTTGCAGAATTATGGCACGTGCCGACATCCCCTGATAGCGCCAGATGGGTGATAACGAAACAGCTGGGGTCCCAACCCCCTGTTGAGAGGAAAAGTAAAATTTATCTTGCGTTGACCAAACACACCCACAGATCACCGTCTGGGTGTTGTCACTCCGCCTTTTTTGGCACACTCCCTCGCACCCCTCCCTTTTTTTGTACTATTATTCCCATTTTCTGATATTTGCAATTCTAGCCGAGTCACAAAAGTCGGCTCATATAGTGGCACATAACCTAAGCGGAGGGGGAATCCTTCTGGATGCTGTGTGGAGGAGGGAGAGAGAGACGAGATGGATCGATTTTCGCTTTTGAACACAAGAGAGAGACAGGAATGTGAATTCGGTTATTTGTCATTCAGCCAGTCACTCGCTCGGACTGATATAGATACACATAATAATAGCCTGGCTCTCATGGCGGTTTTACTTGGATGATGTGCAGTCAGTCACGTTGCCGCTTCTGTGTAGCTAATATTGACCACAGGGCAGGGTAATAATGTAACATCTGGTTTGGATCAAGATCCTGACAGGCGGACGTGCCTTTGTGATGTTGAGTTGTACGTATACAGGGTGCTTTAACATTTTCGAATAATACTGCGGCACTAAAGTACTAATTGTTATTAGCTATATAGAGCAGATGGAAGAGCGTGTACTTGCGATTTTTGCTTCTGCGCCGTTTTACAGCTTATATTATTCTTCTGCAAAATAATTATTGTGATGGCGTATAGAGATATACCAGGAGCTGTACTGTCGGGTTAATCAAACCAAGCAGCTCCAGGATAATCCTCATGACATGAGAACTGTAGGGTTCAGCTAAGCTGTGTTATACAGTTGCGTTGTGACAAAGTAATTTAATATTTTGTAAATTATAATCTGGAGCTCTGCATGAAATGTGCGCGTCATTTTTCCCCCTCTGTTACTGTATTAATTAGTTACTTTATTGATTGCAGTCATTACGCGGAGTTTCTGGGCCGGGAGAAATTCTGGTGGTAGACGGCATAGTAAAATTAGGAAAAGCCGATAAATCAATTGATTTTACAGTAAGGCCGAAAAAGGGATTGGTCCTCCCCTACCCTCCCTTTCTCCTCCCCCCACCCCCTTCCTCTCCCCAGGCCTCCATTCTTTTCTCCTCTCCATTTGAACGATTGCCAATTTCGTGTCTTGTGGAACTCGGTTACAGCAGCCATAAGTTCCGGATTAGTGGTGCTCTATTATCGAAATATGCGGAAAGGACGGTCTTTTCATTATGCTTCCAACGCTCCTGTTGCCTCCCATGGCCTCAGCTTACAACGTTGAATAATAATAATAATAATAATAATAATAATAATAATAATAATAATAATAATAATAATAATAATAATAATAATATATAGTAATAGGGTGATGATGATGTGTGCACTCATTTGCATTAGAAGGTTTTAGGTCTATCACTTCTGGTACCCGAATGATTCGAAAATTCCATTCCTGATTGGGTTATTCAATTTCTGGACTACTCATTCGGCGAAGCACCTCACTTACGGGATGGGGCATATTGGATGAGCATGTCAGCTTATAGTCGAAAACTGGCTTCATCCGGATAACCTCCCCCCATCCTCTTCTGCTGGAAAACAAGCCCTCTAAAAATGCATAGTCCCCTCCCCCGAACAAGTACACAGTGTATGATTATTCATGGAGTGAACTCTATGTTTCACAGTTTGGGCTCTGGAAAATCTTGTAACGGGCTTGTAACTGTTTAACCTACGCTGTGGTGGCCCGCATCGTGTAACGTGCCAAGTTGAACGTATTCCGGGGAAAAAATCTAATCTACCCAATTAACAAGCGTGGTTGTAAATCCGAGAATTAGTTTGTATCCAGCTTTATTGGGAAAGCTCCTATCCAGCTCTGCCTGAAACTAGGTAGAGTTTTTCCCTGTGTTTAATTGTGAATAAGCTAGTATTGGAGGCCCAAAAAAGTCAATGCACAGAACACACTGAAATTATACCTAAAGCGGATCACACACCGGGATCATTTTCGGAAACACAGGTCCTCTTTGGCTGTTTAAAATTTGAATGTTTCTAACACATTATGGCCATTCAATGGCGTACATCTTGGCTATGTGCATCTGTTTGTCCGCGGTGAGTCATCAGTATAGTGTGCCACCTATGTAACACACATGTACTATGTCCACAGTCGGCGGTGCTGCCAAATTTCACTCTCTTTCAATATTTTTTTTAATATTATTATGTACCCCGTTGTGGGCCTAAGCCCTATAGGGGGGTGGCTCACCACCATCAGTTTTCTATTTGTATTACACTTTTCTTCATACACCGGTGCAAGGAGTCAAGGATGTCGGGTAGGGGAAGGGATTTTTGGGGAGGGAACGTAGGTGCAAGTGCAATGTCAACAACTGGGTCATGTGCTGTCCCCCAGGAGGTTAGGTTGCCAGACACCTCCTTGGTGCAGGTCAGAGACCCTCCTGACGCAGGCGAAAGGAAAGTTCCCCAGGCGGGGATCGAACCTGGGGCCTTTCACTCAGCAAGCCGTGACGTTACCATCACGGCCACCACACCTCCCCCACTCTCTTTCAATATTTGGCACCTATATAGCATACATTCACCCTTTTATTTAAGCGCCTTCAACACTATCCATCCCGTGAATATCCGATCAGGATATTTCTTCCAAATGTGTCCCCATTTTCCTCCCAATAGATGCCCCATTTATGTTCAAATGATGTCTCTTATTACGAGCCAAAGGGGGGGTGGGGGTGGCAAGGAGGAGGGATGAATGGCGTTTGTGATGCGGGAGTCAGGCAAACAGCACATATTGATAGCCGGTGGATAGCTTGAAAGGGGTGCCGTTGGGAGGAAGCGAGGTGAGGAATGAGGACGTCTTCGCCTCGGGTGCTCCTGAATGCGAGCATCCGGGCGGAAGATTTCTCATTCCGGACAGCCAGTCTCCAGAAGGAAGGAAGACAATGATGCCGAAGGATGTGCACCTACGCCCGAGCCTTTCCACCCAATGATTTTGCAACTCGGCTCCAGCCACAAAATTCGATTGTCGCTAGCTATGCTCCCAACCCGCAACCAAGTTGCGCCCAAAAAAGGAAGATTTCATACAATATAAAAAAAGAGAGTGGAAGAAGCTGGAGAGAGGAAAACTCCCCTTTACACAGGACACACACAAAAAAATTGTGAATTGGTTCTCCAAACCCTTCCCCATAACGTACTTTGATGCTCCGGATATTCCTATATAGGGAGCTAATGAAAGTCGTGCCTTTCATCAAGTCAACAGGGTCACCTAATTTCCTCTTCCTCCCCAATTTTTTTATCTCAGTTCCCATGGTCCCCCCCCCCCTTCCCAGCAGAGTCTGCTTTCTGACGTGCACACTTGAAAGTCAGACGCGGAGACGAATCTGATCATTTACGGTCCAAGGAGAGAAGCCAATCAAACCTCTACTGGCTTAAGGGGGTGATCTATAGATGGGAGGTATCTGGGAGAATTTCAAGTACTTCAAAGCCCAGTCGAAACCATCTGAGGAAACTTAGGGGAATAGGGAGTGGACTCGCACGAGCGGTCACTTGACGTAATGAAACGTCGGCGTAGTGTTAATAATGCGATTGGGATGTTTGTTTGAAAGCTTCCGGAGTCAAATGACGTAAAACTGAAACCATGTAGGGTTAGCCTGCCATTCGCCGAAACAGGGGAATCAATCAATGCGCGGCTTGGAATCACGTCGAATTACGAAATGTATTAAAAGCCAACCCGGGGGATATATTTACAACACCCGATTCGGGGTATGTCAATTATGAAATCCGCGAGATGCATTCGGCAACAGCAACTGATGTACAGCAATGGGATTAGTTAGTAAAATGATGAACGTGGTCTGAAATCCTTAATAATCTGGATGTGGATTTCTGAATCTGATACTAACCGGACAAAATTTTGCTGCTTTGTTGCTACTCCTATACGCAGGGGAATTTAAATTCGGAATTATGAATTAGGTCATATTCGTTTTGAAATGTAAATAAGATTGGCAAATCACGCAAGCGTCATTCGAGTAGACGTTTTCTCGTAGCCAAGGAAAGTCAAATTGGACAACAATGACAGTCTCTTTCAGGTTTTCAAGGAACCCAATGACACCTGGCCTTAGGCGGATAAAGTGGACCGCAAAAACCGGAAGTGGCTGGTCACCGGAAGTTGGTTATGAAACTTGTTTTGGTCATGCTGAATCCGAATCCGAAAACCGTTTGTCGATATATCTTGAGGTTTAGGCCCTGATACCTCTCCACTGATAGACAGAGCCGTCTAATAATATACTTTTTTTATCGACGACAAAAAAAGTCTAAAATTAAATTATTGGTGTATTTAATATTGTTCCCAATCGGGGAGACGGAGTGGCGCCGCGGTAACGCGCGCGCCCACGGAAGTTAAGGTCCCGGGTTCAATCCCCACCCGGGGTTCCCACCTTCTTTCGTGCAGAGTTGGGCCATCTCTGGCTTCGTTTCGGGTGGCAATTTCCGATAGACTAAGCCACCCGGGGGAGTTCACAAAATGACGATTAGAGACATTGCACCGCTCCAAAAATCAAATTCCAATGGTGGTAACCCACCCCCCCTAAGGAGTAGCATAACTCCCCCCGTGGGGTAATGAAAAAAAAAAAAAAAAAATATTGTTCCCAATCTTTTTCACAGTATGATACATTCACTTCAACATTGTAATGAGCAAGAATACGGTCTAAACATCTGTCAGCATCATTATGAATACCCCTTCTGCAATATTTAATATGAAAGCAAATTTCCAAAACTTGTTGGCAAGTAGTATACACACTGCTGGAATTCTAACTCGATAACCCCGCAGAACGAAGCTGGCGGCAGGCAAGAAAATGTCTAAATATTGACGGAGAGGTCGCCAACTTTGCACCACGTGAAATGATTTAATGGTCCTGGAGAGAGGCTGGGGAGGGTTTCGAAGAAAGGAGGTCGTCGCCTTCGTCATCTTTGCCACCGTCGCCCAATCTTCGCTCCAGGGCTTTTCCTGCTTCCCAATGCAAGAAAGGCTGGGCTTCTTCACAACTTGGTAGCAGAAATGAGAGTCAGGAGGGAGGGAATGGGAGAGAGAAGGATAGCTCCTATGTGAGTCAAGTGAGGCAAGAGCTCTCCTCACTAAGCTCTTCGGGAGGCACAAACTTCGTGTACCTCCAAAGTTACCCATTCAGATCCTGCAGGAAACAGGTTGTATGGTCGTTATTTTGCGGGTTTCCCTCTCCGAAATAATTAGAAAAGTTGGCTCGTTGCGGTCTATATATAGCTCTCTCCCTCTCTCTCTTTCTCTTCACAACGCCACCTTAATCCAGCCAGGGTAGAGAGCTAACCTTGCACAAAAGGTTGGCTACAGTTCCGGTTCAGTGTCCAACTCTTGAGAAATTTTATTTTCCGTCCCCATGAAAAGGATCAGAGGTTACAAACTTTTGGGCCCATTATGCCATATGTAGTTGTTTTTGTGTGTGTGTGTGTGTGTGTGTGTGGCTGGCGATTATAGGCCCCCTCCCCTGAAAATAAATATCCGTTATGGGTTCTGGAGATCCAAGACTTTGGAGGAAGAGGATGTGGAGAAGCGCCAGGCTCATAACTCAGGGGTCTGGAGACGGGCTTAGAGGCTGCAGGTGCGGGATGGAACGGCCATCTCACACGATGTTAACGCCCCCGAAACTTGTAGTTGGCGCCGTTGATCTCTTAAATCGTGCGCGCCTCCGGCTTGTCGCTTTCGCTTGCCCTAGAAAATGTTCAGGCCTGGAGAAAAAAAGAGAAGCAAAAGACGGGCAGAGTTCCTGCTGGGGGTTAGCTTCCATTTTCTGTGGCTATTCCATGCGGAGGATGTGAAGAAAAGGAAGAAATTTTTTGGGAGGCTGACTGTCACTGAAGTTGAAGAGTGTTCGCTGAAGCTGAATTTATCCGTGAGGTCAGGTTAGACAGGTAGCTGCAGCCTGCTGCCGAAAAGGGCATTCTTTTGGGCTAAAAACGGAGCCGCTAAAATACTACAGAGCTCACCAGAAAACCGACCTAAATCCAGTAAGCAAACACATGAATGTTTCAGATGGAAATCATAACTAGATACTGTACGTGTAGCTTCCATCACATTAAGATGAGCCAAACTTACGTACGTTATTTACTTTTCCTCATGAGTCAGCCTGCGTGCTATTACTGGTATGTACTAATCGCATTAACTAAAGGCCCTGAGCAAACTTTCTTTATAAAAGCCAGCTTGTTCACAGCGGTTACATCTCCTGAAGCAAACGGTGCATTGAAAAGGATGATGAAACGCCCGCAATTCAGTGGGAAAAGGAAAGGAAGGCTGCTTCTTGCAAACCTCCTCCGCTAACTACGCGAGGAAAGTCAAATTTCACTTCGTTTTCCAAGATATAAGTGGATGACAGCAGGGTACACTGAAAAGGATGAAAATCACATCTTAGAACTCACTCCGGATCCGTTCCAACTGGAGAAACTGCGACTATAGATATAGAGCCTTGTACAGGCTTCAGAAGATTCTAGGGGTGAGGCCAAAGTCTGTTCAATCAATTGCCAACTTTTTTTCCCCCTCTTCCTTCCCATCCCCATCGCGTCCTGTTTACTACCAAAGTCCTCGCTCATCCCCAAATATCCCGAGTCTGTTTACATGGGAACCAACTTGTCAAGCACTTTTGCTTGCAGTCAAGGATCCCTCAAATTGGCCGTAATTGGCCCCCGCAACATCCTGCTTATGTGCATGTGTGCTTCCACGCTTTCTTCAAACTAGCACCCACTTCCCCTTAGTAATGATATTTAATGCTTGGAAAAAGTCGAATACTAACGAAGTATAAAAAAAGACGCTGCAGGATGCTGGCTTTGATGTTGAAAAAAAGAAAAGGGAAAATTTTCTTTTTAATGAGGTGCAACTTAATGCAGTCTTTCCATTTTCAGGGAGGGGGATTAAAGCCTTTTCCGCTTCTTAGAAGAAAGTTTGGTGGCAAGTCCACGGGGCTAATAATTGCAAGAGTACACAGCAGACACTGGCTGTTTGCAGCCAGCCAACGCCGAGTCACGCCTGTCAGTCTATTTGCGAGTTAGAGTTAGAGCGTGGGCAGGGAGAGAGTGAGCGAGAGAGAGAGAGAGAGAGAGAGAGAGAGAAAAAATGGCGCTCGGGTCTGTTTGCCTGACAGTATTTCCGGCGGCAGATTTGCATTTTTTCGGGTGCTAGTCCGTCCCATCCTCTGCGATGGGCTCAGTTTGACAATTTCTGGCGTGGACACGCTTCGACTAAGCTGGACCCGGTTTTTGTGGGCGTTGGTCTCTTCTCGTCGCGACACAAAAAGAGGGGATTAGTTCACCTCTAGTTGCGTGCTGATATTATTTGTGGCCGGCTTCCTGGCAAGCGTCGGATGCGACTAATCCCCAGTTGGCATATTGTTGCAGCCACAGGGCGAGTCAAAACTGCACACTAGGCAGCAAAATGTAAGCCAATGTGACTCACCCTGTACCGAGCATCATCGTTGTTGCACACACTTTGTACCTCCCCAAAAAAATCGGTGCTTGTTATGGATGCGAAACCCGGTCCGGCCCATTTCCAAGGGTTGCTTGGTAAAGTCCAAAGTCTGGCAGGATTGGCCAACCATTATCCCGACCCCAAAACTGCAAACGACCGCACTCCTTCCATTCCGGCGGTTGGCTGTCCCGCTTCATATGTGATGTTGGCATGGGCTGCACCTAACTGCTCGGAGTGTAGTAGTGCATGCAGCAGGGCAAAAACTGTACGTATAATGCAGTATCGGGATATCATTTCAGGGGAAGGGGGGCGCTCGTCGCTGGGAAATTTCTCTCGCAAATCATCCAATAATATGAAAATTTCGCTAACATTTAAGTGTTACGTGACAAGCATAGCATACTGAACAAGATTGGCAAATCATGTGAGTCGTGATTCGAGTAGACTTTTCCTTATTGGGCAGAGGGAAATGAGACTGACAGCTTTGTTGAATACGATAAAATACGATACGATTCTAACTGGACAACAATGACATAGAATGGTGTCAGTCTCATTTCCCGTTGCAAAGCAACCCAAGGAAATATTAATTTATACGGTGTAGACCAAGGTGTAGACTTGACGGAAAACCGGAAGTGGCCGGTCACCGTTTAAGGCCCATTCACACAGGCCGTTGACGGTTTTGGTTTTTGGTCGCGTTGACGCCGCGGACCAATCATGACCCATGTAAACAAGCTCTAAACAATGGGTTGTGCTTGTTTACATGAGTCATGATTGGTCCGCGGCGTCAACGCGACCAAAAACCTAAACCGTCGACGGCCTGTGTGAATGGGCCTTAAGTCGGGCATGAAACATATTTAGGGTCAGCTGAATTCGAATCCGAAAACCGCTTTTCGCTATATCCTAAGGTTTGGGCCAATGGGCCCTGTCCACAGACAGACGGACAGAACCATTCTATATAAGACTTTTTATGCGAAAAAGTCTTAAAAATCATATATAGAATTGGCTAGGGGTAACTTTGTTCCGTTGAAACAGCACCATCTGGTTGTGGCATATTGTACTACGTCCAAGTTGGGGAGCGGGCTTGGCAGTGTTGCCAAATTTTGGTTCACTACCAGGAATAAACAAGTGATATTCTTCCAGGTCACTCCTCTCTAAGCAAGTTCCTACAGGTTGTGGGCAGGTGTGGATAATGTAGGCGCCTGCATCTTGAGGTTTCCTCCTTGAGGACCTGGATTTTCCAGAAGGGACTTTTCCGGATGCTGAAGCCGCCTTTTCATTACCTGCGCCCTGGAGAAGTGCGGTGGGGCGCAGGGGAAATTAGCCAACGAGCCCGCCTGACAAATTATGGCAAACCAGCTATGAATTAATGAAACCATGAAATTTGATATCAGAGTCGGGGAAGGATAAAGGGGGGGAAGAAGGAGGAGTTTGAAAGGAAGGAAGCTGTTGGCGACGAATATTGATGCGTGGATCTCTGCTGATTGGGCAAGGGTCTTCATTTGGATCCTGGATATTACTTATGCCTGACACCTTTTTTTTTGCAGAGCTTGAAAAATTTCCAGCAATTACAGACATGAAAAGTGGCGACGTGCAGCATTCTGTAATAACGGGAAGGAAGATTTTTGGAGCATATAGCCCCCTTGTCTTGAAAGGGAGTAGCACCATGTTTTATTATTGCCTCTACTCCTTTCCATCTTGCAGAACTTGTCAGGTGTAACTTTATCTTAATTAGTAAACAACTCCCAGAGTAAACGGAAGTGCAAGGAAAGTTCGCCACAAAGCCCACCTTTGGGAGGCGCTAAATTACCAAACTTTGCCCGTGATTGAGAGTGGGGCGAAACTTTTAATTTGGACACCTGGTAGCTTCGACCTAGCCATCCAATAATCCTTGTGTAATACGTCCTCCGCACATTGGAATAGTTTTAATAATATACGAGGTATTCACGCATGGTCTTTCTCACCTAATTTTCGGCCCAAGTAGTTAGGAAACCGTTATATGCATAGCTGGGCGACCCATCGCTTGCGGGCTCTTTACGGCAGATTAATAGCCCTTCACGGGAATTCTGTAAACAGATTACGCTGTTATGGTATTATTACTGTCTGCATCCCGCAAGAAAGCAATCTCTAATTCCTGCGTGTTGGGATTTATGAGGCTAATATCAGGCCGTAAAGAGAGTGCATTTACGGGTGTTTGGAGGGTGGGTAGAATTTCTGGGGGAGGTGTCGCCACCCCCTCGAGGTAAGAGTCCGGCCTGCTCTCATTATCCGTATATTTAAAACAAACAAGCCCGGAGCATCCATTAGGGGCCTCCCATGGTTGGAGCACCCAACTATTTTCCGGGGGCCTGAAGAAATGACCTCATCTCCGGGCACTTTCCATCGCTGGCTGATTCAGGTGACCACTATCTCCAAAATGCAAGGGAGCCATGCACCCACTTTTCTTTTGATGGATGTTGTAAATTCTGCAGTGTAAAGGCTGTGATTTCAGCGATATATTGACCCGAGGCTGGGGCTGAAATTAAATAATAGTGAGCCAGCTTCTATGCAAATAGTCCGGTCGAGAAACCGAATCCCGTGCGTTTTTTGAGGGGACCTTTTTTTTATGATCGCAGATCATTTTTGACATCCTAAGGATGAAATTTAGCCTGGGAGCCATTTTTGTAATCTT
>JYFJ02000819.1:0-105623 GCA_000934665.2 Catajapyx aquilonaris | reverse complement strand
CCCCCCCCCTCCTCGATGGGCCTATTGCGAACCTGTTGCATAAATCTCCCAAGCTCGTCATGAAAAGCAGGGAGAAAATTTGCATTATGCTATAAAAATATTTTTTTTTGCAATTACACGTTCACTTTGAAACATGAGCACATTTTCCTGTAACTCATAATCTTCATATACACACAGAGGTGCCCAATCAGTTCGAAGGGAAGCAACACAGCAAAAAATAATGTTCCTGTTGTTTTCTCCATTTTATAAACTATAGTGTCAGGAGTGAACAATATTATTAGTCTACTTGTAGTAGTTGATAATCATGGAGAACGGCTGGGCACATCATCACTGGGGTTTGGGTCCCGAGTTCGACCCGGGTTGGCTGCTGACCTCGGAGCAAAAGACGCTTCAGAGGAACATCATCGAGCTTTGCCACAACCACATCAGACCAAATGCGGTAAGAATTCAATACTTAGAAGGTGATGCACGGCTCTTAATATATTTCTGTGTTTCTCAGGACGAGTACGATCGCACCAGCCAGTTTCCAAGAGCCAGTCTGGACGCCATGGCAGACATGGGTCTGCTGAGTCTTCTGGTTCCAAAAGAACTTGGAGGGATGGGCCAAGACATTGTGGCAGCGGCAATGGCAGTCGAAACAATCGCTCGGTACGGATGCCCCAGCACCGCCATGGTTTACAGTAAGTACAGGTACACAATATTTCAACCAGATATCTGATTGCCTGATATGAATTTTAGCTATGCACTTGGCTGCATGCAACTCGCTACTGAAGGCTCACCACAACAATCCCTTCATCCAAGACTTACTCAAGAATCTGAACAAAACCAAATCGATCGGAACATTAAGCCTGAACGATGCAGCTACCGGTAAGCAGTCAGTTCGGCTTCAAATCCGTCTCATTTAATTACCTGATTGTGTTTAAAATAGGATCGCAGTTCTGGTTTTCACTCTCATCTAAATGTCAAACTATGGACGAGCAAAATATCCGGCTCCTGAAGTACGGGCAGTGGTGCACATCAGCCGGGTACGCCGACTGGTACGTGATCACAAGCGCAAGTCCAGACGCTGATGGTGACATGTCCAGTACCTCCGTGTACCTGCTCCTGAAGGTTCACATTTTAATTAGTGTAAAGTGTACAGTTTCATATTGATGCATTTTATTTTAGGACGAGGTACGCACATACGCCAACGAATGGGAAGCTCTTGGTTTGAGAGGAAATCAGTCAGGTCCAGTAGTGTGTGAAGGAGTCTTGAACAAAGAGAGGATTATTGGCAGGCTGAGTAAGTTTGCTGCTGCTGCTCTGGCTATCTTAAAAACCTAATTATTGTAATGATATTTTGACAGGCACGACAAGTGGTATGGAGAATGTCAACATGTCAATAACAATGCTAATGATCTCAGCTTGCTGTAATGGAATCGCAATGGCGGCAATGGACGTGACAAAGAGACATGTCACCAGCAGAACTCATGGACAGAACGGATTCCGCGTTTGCGACTACCCGTTAGTTCAGGTATACTCACAATCGCATAAATTGAAAGTACAAGTGAGTTATTACCCTTCATTTATTCCCCGCCAGGAATACTTTGGAGAATGCATATCCAGCACAATGGCAAGTAGATTAACAGTCTATTCTTACTGCCAGATGTTGAACCAAGCAACAAATGGATGCGACTGGTCTCTGTACAAAAACCCGAATTACAAACCACGGTAATGAACACTCGTCCAGCAGGATTAAGATACAAAATAATTAACCAGGAGTATGTTAAAAGTTCCAGATACGTTGCGTCAGCATCCTGCGCCAAATTTATTGCTGCAAAAAATTCGAGTAAAGTGACAGAAAAAATGCTTCGTGCTTGCGGAGGTGCCGGATTCAGGCGAGACCTTGGTAGCTAACTTTTAGTTTTTTAAAAATTGTGCATAATAATTTATCATATTTATATGAAAGGATTGGAAAGATTTCTTCGCGATTCCAAAGCCGGATGGCTGATGTGGCCATCATCCGAAATGATCAAGTTACTCATGGGCCAAATGTGTGTGTACGGGATTGACGGAGTGGACAGATGGTAATGAAGACGTGGAAAACTCGCATATAACATAAATATAATTATTATAAATGCAGGGGTAACCAAGTTCATATCCCGAGCCTGTACAGAGAGTTGAGCAAGATGACATTATCCGAGAAGGAGGCTGTGGCTAGAAACATCCTGCAAGAAGTGGATGACCGAAAAGGAGGCGACAAAATACCAATTTCGAAGGATGATTTTGACAACCCGTTCAACACACAGCCTCCCAAGCACTGGGAAGAGGTAATCATAAATATTAATGATTTTTCAGGAATTTGCACATTAGTTCATGTTCAGGCCATTTTCCTGAGCGACTAAATATTTTCGCAGATATTTGCAACTGGGGATGGAACTGACCATGAACCGGCCCTGAATCCGGATTCGTACACGTCTCTGCCTCTTATATCCAAATCCGAGTGCGCCCGAGACACGTTCAAATTCAGGTTCGCACTTCCCAATGCCACGGATCACCTCGGATGTCTTCCTGGCCAATACATTCAGGTAACCGATGATCAAACTAAAAAATTGAAACCTTGACTGTACAAACTGTATATTATTGAGCAGATGCGGATATCATCGGAAGGAACGGTCCAAGAGCGATTCTTCTCTCCGACTTCCCCTCCGAATTCTTTCGGACAGCTAGAAATAGTGACCAAACTGGAGGCACAGGGACTGGTGTCCAAAGCCTTAAAGGATATGCAACCTGGTCTGGTCCACCATCTTATTGTGCCAAATTAGAATCTTAATTGATGTTGATTACAGGTAGCAAGGCACAATTCAGAGGTCCCTGTGGAGGATTCGAGTACGAAGCAAATACTCTGGACCATTTGATCTTGATATGCGGAGGGGTCGGGGTCACTCCGGCCATCCAACTAATCAGAACAGTCATGGATAACCCGCAGGATATCACCAAGGTGACACTCTTCTACTGCTCAGACTACGTGGACAACCTAATCTCCTATCAAGAACTGTGTGACTATGAAGGTTCATATTTGCGTATGATCATGTTCATGTATAGTTTAATTAGTTAAAATAGTTGTAAACAAGCACACCCTGTAATTCCAGTGAAGGATTGCCGCTTTGCCCCAGTGTTCATCCTTCGAGAGCCACCTGAAGAATGGTCTTACGAAGAAGGTGACTTGGATTCGGACGTGTTAAGAAGAAACATGCACTTGTCCACCGACACCAAAAATAAGGTGAAATTCCTTTCCGCTCTCTTGTGAAAAATATTACGGATAAACGCCAAAACCGATGTCATTTTACGAAACTTTTTTTTTGCATTTTCTAGGTGCTGATATGTGGAGGCAGTGCATTGGCCGTATCTTGCCTGCAAAGTCTACGCCAGCTTGGATTTAAATCGGATTCCATATTCATCTTCGGTCCTCTGGGAACTCAACTGGTGCGAGGCGTATATGGAAGCAACGCCAAACTGTCCTCTCACACTTCCAGATACTAAAAAAAACTGCACGCAAAACCAACACATTTGCAATGCAAAGTGGCTTGTAAGCAATTAATCACTGCACTGTACACGAACCTGTTGTATGTCATACAGTATTTTGCTAGTGTTGCTATAGTATGATGAAGCGTCTAAATAGCTGTCGCCCTTGATCTCCAAAGTAGAACATGCCAAGCCTGTGTCTCAACGATTCCTTGGCGCCCTTCCATCCGCCACAAGGTTCAGCTTTTTTGATTCTCGAAAAAAAACTCGATTAGGCCCACTTGTCCAGCCGCATGCCAAAATTATGTCAGCATTGTTTTTAGTACCCGCATGTGAAGGTCTGTTGCATAATTTCAATTTGTTCGAGCGACACTTCAGGTGCAAGTCATGACGCGTAGCTGTAGATTTGCAAATCATTGAAAAACCAAAAGGGAAATGTCTAAGAGTATATGAATGATGATTCCTTAGTTCTGATAATTATGTAATCAAATTATCATCATATATAGGCCTACTGAATATGAAAGCAACATATTGTCAGCAGATCCAGTACTAACTGATAGGTTGCATAAACAGGCTTAAGGAGACATCACAATCATATATCGCAGCCCATATTTAATTATGAACAAATAGTATTCATCAACACTTATTATTAGTCTCAATATACACTTTCTAATGGCATATTCGCGCACTTATTTCTGCACTGACTTTAGAGTGGAAAATACAGGCCAGAACTAGTTTAATATGGTTAGTAAATAAACGAAACCGGATTTACGAAGTTCTTACCAGCTCGGAATAAACATCTGAGTTGCCTTACAGCAAGCGTTTGCTTGTGGTTTTCAGTTCTTTCCACCTCAATATAAACAATGTCAAAATGTCGAATTTACACACACTTTTTAAACGAGAGAAATTGTGCTCTTCTCTTACATGGTATTTTTTTATAGTACACCAATCACTGCAATGGCTGTCTGGCTCTATCTCTAAGAGCACAGCCCCTGAGCCCTTTCAATGTCGCAAAAAAGGTTGTGCCGCTCATAATACCTTGCACTTTATTAAAGACCCAAGCACTGCTGTAACTATATGAGAATTAAACTGTTGCACACATAGTCAGTGTCTGCGATTAATTGCCCCTGACCTAATTACCCTTTCTTTAAAAAATGCCGACAAGGTGAGTGTTTACAACGTTCATGCGTCAATTACACTGCTCATACATTACTCATGATGCATGTGGTTCGTATAACAAGACGTCTACCCCGGCCGCATCCTGTCCGAGCACATCCTTGTTAATGCGTCTTAAAGCACTTCATGCATGACTGGTTGACCTCCCATAAGTGCTCATTCACTTTGCATAGCACGTTGCTCGAAAGAGCCGCACTTGAACGAGGAGCCGGGCTAGTTACAGCAGCTTCAACCGCACACTCCCCAGGCTTAAGACATGGATTCGGGTAAACCCAAGAAGGAGTTTTGGGGCTTAGGACCCGAGTTAGAACCAGGATGGTTCCTGTCCGAGGACCAGAAGAAGCTGCAGGAGGATATTAAAGAGCTTTGCCGCACCGTCATCAGGCCTAATGCCGTGAGTTGTTTATCATAAGAGAGTGTAATACACTGCACACGTGTAGTGTTATAGAGCAAGCTCATCTTCCAGCCTTTGTGCGATGCTACGAGCAAATTCCCCAGACCCAGTTTGGACGCCATGGCCGACCTGGGTTTGCTGGGAATATTGGTGCCTAAAGAGTTGGGAGGAAGAGGAGAGAACCACGTGGGGGTTTGCATGGCTGTCGAAACCATCGCCAGATATGGCTGCCCTAGCACTGCCATGGTCTATAGTAAGTATAGCCTGCAATGTCACATAATAAGGGTTTTTTCCCAAATGAGATACGGTAATACGAGACTAATGAAATGCTAATGAAATGCTAATAAGAGGTTCTATAAATACACAGCATCCGCTTCAGCTTTCCTTACTTCCTTAATGTCCTCTTCACCTTTCATCAAAATAATTAGGATTGCGTGATTTTAACCCATTCCCCATATTTGCTCAGCTTTACACCTTAGAGGCAATATTACATAATTAATAGTGAAAAATGCATGTATAGCTCAAAACATATTTTTAAAATTCAATCCTTCCTGATTGTACTGTCCCACAATGCATTGGCATGCAAAATAATTCACAAAAAATTTTCCCATTCAACATTTCCCTCAACTATGTGACATTCATTGCATTTTATTTGTAGCAATGCACCTGATGTCATGCGGCCTGCTGCTCAATTACTATCACGACAACCCCGTGTTCGAAGACGTGCTGAGGAATCTGGACAAGAAGAGGCTCGTCGGGACATCAAGTCTCAGCGATCCTGCCTCAGGCAAGTAAAGCCCTGGAAGTTTGTCTGAATTATTACCGCGAATTCAACAAAGCTTCCGACAGGCGGTCAGTTCTGGTTTCCCCTGGCGTCCAAGTGCACCACGGTGGACGAGAACCGCGTTCGTCTCCTGAAGTACGGCCAGTGGAGCACCTCCGCTGGGTTCGCCGACTGGTACGTGGTCAGCAGCTCAAACCCTGACTCGGACGGTGACTTTGCCAGTACCACCTTCTACCTCATGTTCAAGGTAACGAGCTACACGTGTCATCACATCACATACATTGAACCCCATCCTTGTTGACAGGATGAGATCCGCACTTACGCCAATGAGTGGGAGGCCCTTGGGATGAGGGGCAATCAGTCTGGTCCCCTGGTCTGCGAAGGTCTCCTCGAAAGAAACAGGATCATTGGAGGCGTCGGTATGTACACCAGCAATTATTTGTTTGACCATGGTGGTACGTAATTGTGTAAATAATGGTTTACGACTACAGGCCTTGGAGATGACCAGAATTCGGAACAACTAGTCCCGTTGGCCATGCTCTTCTTCACGGCTTGCTTCAACGGAATAGCCTTGGGCGCAATGGACGTGGCCAAGAGACATGTCACCACAAAGACACACGGACAAAACAACTTCAGGGTCTGCGATTACCCTGTAGTGCAAGTAAGTCGTTACTGCACCAGTTATGACCGGTTGCAGGCTGCCTCGCACTGCCTTGCCCTAAATTTATGCATTGAACAATTTCTTGTTTTATAACGCTTATAGACTATACCTTGGACTATACCGTACAGCATGGATATCTCCACTATGTTTATTATTGCAGCTGCAGGAGACAAAAACAAGCTGAGACGCGTTGTGCCTGTCATTTTTAGGTATAGGTTTATTTTCCATGAGGAAGTAACTGATAGTGAGAGGATCACATATCTGTCTCGATGCTTCGGCTTCATAGACTGTCACTCTCAATAATTCAACCACTATAGTCCGTTGGGGCATCGTAAGCTTGTCAACACCATCGCTTTTGTGAAGAGACATAATCCTCTTATTGTCATTGTAATGATTTGTTTACCGGAGGTAGATTTATTAAGTTTCAATTTTTCATCTAATTAATAGCCAATTGAAATGCATTTTTTTCAATTGAAAGGGATACTTTGGAGAGAGCATCTGCTCGATTGTGGCCAGCAGGATGACCCTATATGCTTACGCGGCCCAGATAGACGTGGAGACAAAAAATTGCGATTGGTCTCTATACAAAGACCGGTCTTTCAAACCCAGGTAATCCAAGACTACAGAGTTTGGCTGCATGCTCAATTGTTCAACTTGAGCATTTCAACTTCAGGACCAAATTCATGGCTCAGACAGTATTGTTGAAGTACATCTCCGCCGAAACCAGCAGCAATGTAACAGAAACCATGCTACACGCTTGTGGTGGTGCCGGATATAAAAATGAAACGGGTATTAGACTGCCGCCTTCTATTTTTGTACTCTGATCGCCTTCTGAATGAATTAACTGACTTTTTTTTTGCAGGATTGGAACGTCTTCTTCGCGATGCCAAAGCCGGATGGGTGATGGGTCCGTCCAATGAGCTGGTCAGGGGACTGATGGGACAGATTTGCCTCTATGGATTGGAATCGGTCGACACTTGGTAATAACCGGACATTAAAAGTTACAGTAGTTTCAAAATGCGAAAAAAATTTCCGTGAAATTAATTCAACCATCTTTTTAAATGCGAAAGGGATGGTCAACGCTCAAAATTAGACTCAAGATTCAAACATAGCCTACTACGAAAGTGACTCATCGTAATACAACATGTACCGTTTCAGTGAAATATGTGCTATACATATTTTTGGTGCGCTGTTATTGCAGGGACCGGAAGGTGAACCGCCCCAATCTTCATCGGGAACTGCGAAAGATGACCTTGGACGAGAAGGAGAAATTGGCAAAGGAGATGCTGCAGGAGGTGGAGCAGAACAAGGCTCAGGAACAGCCCTCAAATCAACTCGCCAACGATTTTGACAATCCCTTCAACACCTCTCTTCCGCATTATGTCTCCGAAGTAAGTCCAAATAAAATAATGTTTCTTCTTCATACGTGCTATTTGTGAACCAATTTCATCGCGATATCCAGCATCTTTATCGACTAACCACCTGAAACATAATGATGTTCGCAAATTTTTTTTCCTTGTCAGGTGATGACGACACCCGATGGCCAGTCGCACAAGCCAGCTCTTCACCCCGAGCAATACAAGGCTCTCAATTTAATAAGGAAGAGCGAATGTGCACCGGACACTCTCCTGCTCACTTTCGCCTTACCAGACTCCACAGATCACCTGGGATGCATGCCAGGCCAGTACGTTCAGGTAAGGTCAAGGTGCAAAGGGCAATATATCCCGTCATTAATCGGAAACCGATCGCAGATGAGGATCAGATCCGAGTCCGGAAGAGACCAGGAGAGATTCTTCTCGCCCACATCTGCCCCAGACGCGTACGGACAGTTGGAGATTGTCACCAAGCTGGAAGGGTCGGGGCTTGTGTCCAACGCGTTCAGGTCAATGCAACCAGGTTCATGTCGTACAATTAACTGCACTGCACAAGTCCTTGGTTAATTAGAGACTTGTCCTTTTTTAGGTGATTCTGTCGACTTCCGAGGTCCACGCGGAGGATTCGAGTACTTGGAGAACACCCTGGAGCAACTGGTTCTGATATGCGGAGGGGTCGGGGTCACCCCTGCCATCCAGCTGGTCAGGAGCATGCTGGGGAACCCCCGTGACCTGACCAAGGTCACCCTCTTCTACTGCTCTGATCAGGTCAAGAATCTCATTTGCCTCAAGGAGTTGTGCGACTATGCAGGTCTGTCCTTATACTTATAAATTTTTGATGTACATTTCTCTAAAATTCACCCCCATGTAACACCCTAATTCATTTCAAGCCCATGTCAGCCGATTCAATCCTGTCTTCATCCTGAAGGAAGCTCCTGAGGGCTGGGAATGGGAAGAGGGTGACCTGGACCAGGAAAAACTCAAGCAAAACCTACCCCCACTAAATGGAAAGAAAACAAAGGTTTGGTGCTCTATACCGTATAAGAAATCCGTTCTCTTTTTAAATAACAAATCTTTGTGTTGTTATGATAGGTGCTGATAAGTGGAGGAGGAATTTTGGCCGCCTCTTGCCTTCAGAGTCTTCGATGGTTGGGATGGCCCTCGGAATGCATTTACGTGTTTGGCCCATTCGGAACACAACTGGTTCGAGGAATATACGGCCGAAATACCAAGCTCTCATCCCATCGATCCGATAAATGATGATCAGGATCATTTGGAAAAATCCAGGAAAAATCTCAACACCGATTTCATTCTAATCACTTTTATACTGTATACGTAATCAGGCACATCGAGCAGCATATTATGTAGAATGTAGTGCCCAATTTTCACATTCCACGCACAAATAAACATATGCTTCAAATATTTTGCAATATTTATTACTAACCATCTCCTAAGAGGAGGTATTATGTCTAAATATAGTGTGAGTGGGTGGGGGAGTTTAATTATCTGTTATAAACTTCTGGAATGACTGTTAACATCCATATTCCTTATCAATTGAATTTTATTTCGCCTTCCTCTGTTTATATCTATAGCAGGGAGGGACCAGACTCGTTACATAATTCTTAGCTTAATTTAGTTTTTACAGCTTCCCAATACACACTTAGGGCCGGTTTCACCGAGCTTGGTATATGATAAAACCAGGTTTCTTTAGGAAAATCCCATACAAATAGATAGGGATTTTGAGAAAGAACCCTGGTTTTATCATATACTGAGCTCGGTGAAACCGGCCCTTAAAGTACAAAACAAGGAGTAAATAAAAATGTTTGATTGTGCAAAGGAACTTGGCGATTAATTTGGACAGTCTTTTCTGAGTTTGTATTAGGGGTCACAAGCGTGACACACTAATGTATGACTTGTTGACCTTCAAAAGTAGGCCTATATACTCATTCTCGTTGTGTAACAAGTTGCTTGAAAGACGAAACTTCTGGCGTTCTTCTTCGCCATCTTGGAAAAATGGCGGCGAAAATATGTTTTTTAAATATTTATCTCATAAATAACTGCATGTATGTGGGTTTATGAAGAATGCAAAATGAAAGATTGAACGAATGTACACATATTCGGTCCCTATCACCTATTTGTAGAGGGAATCGCTACAACGATATCGCCGATTACATTGACACCACACGACCACTCTCTACGGAGATATTCTGCAAATAGCCTGTTTTTACTTAAACATTTATGTAAATTAAAGTCACTTATCATTACTTACTCTAATAATACAGTCACGCTATCATTGAGAAATTGTTGGCAATGATAATAGCTATTATAAGTGACTATATTATTTATTAATATCTAGCCTATTATATTTTTGTTTCCGGTTTGGAGGGTAAATGATCCAGTTCGAAGGAAAGGAAAGAAGAATATAAGAAAATGTCAGAAAGCAACACGATCTGTATTATTCGTGACCTTGGGCACAGAAGATGAAAAGATGTGTTCTCAGCTCGGAAGGTGTGGGAGTTAACAATGCTATCAAATTGCGCCACTATAATGATGACCTTGTTGCAAAATCGGGATTGAAAGTGCACAAGGTGTCTCGGATGAGATTTGCAGAAGAGAAACTGATTGACAGCGATAATAGAAAAGAACAGTGCAAATCTGGAAAAGAACCTGGTCCATGTAGGAAACATTCCCAATGTGGGTCGTACGCTATGATTTTAGAAGTGACTTTGTGTTGTGGGGGATACTGTATGTAAATTTTTGGTGACAAAAGAACTCGTAAAGCAGAATGTGTGAAAGTCAGAACATTATCTTTTTCGAAGACTACCGTACCGTATAACAGAGACCGAGTGTTAGTAATGGTGTTTCTCATATTCTGTTGAATGTTCTCATATCGATTCCGTTTAACTTCTTTTCTATGGTCGTTCTTGTTCTTTGTACTGACATGGAATGGATTTTCCTGCACAAACGTTTACGCTACATGGATTGTAAAAAACACAATCTGCTGCAAACATATCATTAGAAAACCACTCCACTCACCCTTTAACTGCACAACACTAAATTATCACCATGCTTTTCACAGCATTCTGCCATAGTCTTCGAAAAAGATAATGTCCTTTTACTTTCACACATTCTGCTTTATGAGTTCTTTTGTCAATAATTCTAATCGGCGATATCTTGTACTTGTAGCGATCCTCTCCACAAAAAGATGATAGGGACCGAATATGTGTACATTCGTTCTTCATAATCCCACATACATGCAGTTATTTACGAGATAAATCTTAAAAACCTATTTTCGCCGCCATTTTTCCAAAATGGCGGCATGTTCCCCCACACCAATTGCGGTAAACTTTTGACATGTTGTTCTCCACATTTTTTCTGAACAAATTGTGAAAATTTCAATTCTATTGCAATTTCTTTGAGGTTAGGGGTTATAGTTTTCGTATCTTTTCTGGCGGGACTATGAATAAATCCAGTATTTATTGTGTTATTACCCCAGTCTACACTTACTTCTTAGCATGCAATTTTCCAATAGGTTTCTTATCACAGTCTATAATGTTTCCACCTCTATTATGTCAGGTGCAGCCACTTGAGAACAAAAACAACCTGAGACACGTTGTCCCTGTCACTTCCGGGTATATAGGCCCACTTGACAGGTGCGGTGTCGAAGTAATCGGCAGTGACAGGATCACATCTGGCTCTATGCTTTGGCTTCACAAATTTTCACTTAAAATCACAATATTAGACGAATATCGGAAGCTAGACGACACCATCGCATATTTGTTTGGCTTGCGGTGGTGCCGGATATAAAAATGAAACTGGTACTACAACAAGAGTGGCTCCTGATATGGTTGCATTTTGATCAATAATCTAAATTAATGAACTGACATTATTGTTGTAGGATTGGAACGTCTTCTTCGCGATTCCAAAGCTGGATGGGTGATGGCCGCTTCCAATGAGCTAATCAAGGGATTGATGGGACAGATTTGCCTCTACCCTGCGGAGCAACTGGTCCTGATATGCGGAGGAGTCGGTGTCACCCCTGCCAGCTTGTCAGGAGCATACTGGGAAAACCACAGTGACCCTCTTGTACTGCTCGGATCAGGTCAAGAATCTCATTTGCCACAAGGAGTTGTGCGAATATGCAGGTCTGTCCTTAGAACAATCTTATAAATTTTTACGTATATTTCTTAAAATTCACCCCCATGTAACACCCTATATACTTCATTTCAAGCCAAGGACAGCCGATTCAATCCCGTCTTCATTCTGAAGGAAGCTCCTGAGGGCTGGGAATGGGAAGAAGGTGACCTGGACCAGGAGAAACTCAAGCAAAACGTACCCCCAGTAAATGAAAAGAAAACAAAGGTAACAGTCTGGTGCTCTGCATCTCAAGAAATCCATCCCTTTTTTGTGTTGTTATGATAGGTGCTGATAAGCGGATGAGGAATTTTGGCCGCCTCTTGCCTTCAGAGTCTTCCATGGTTGGGATGGCCCTCGGAATGCATTTACGTGTTAGGCCCATTCGGAACAGGTTCGAGGAATATACGGCCGAAATACCAAGCTCTCATCCCATCGATCCGATAAATGATGACCAAGATTGGAAAATCTCAGTGCCGATTACACGTTCACTAAATTGTCATAAGGACGCTATGTCGCAGTTGTTTCTTTTCATATTGGTGCCAGTAACTTTTCATTCTTTGAACTGCGGGAAGGAGCGAAGAAGCGGAAGAAAACCATAATAAATCACTGTACTTTGTGCACATCCCCTGAGTTTGCTCAGCAACAGTAAACCTTCCCTTCCACTTTGCTGTGTCCACATCACCGATAGCCCATTGGATATGCTAGCTGACGGAAACGACCTGATCCCGGAAGAGAGAGAAAAAAAAGACCAACCGATCATCAGGTTAAAGGGTCAAGGCCTATGTCCCAAGCCCTCCTTCCGCATGACACGAAACCGGGCCAGTCGATTCCAGTCCCCAAAAACACGCCGTGCCTCACGTGAAGGCCGAATTTTTTTAAAAGGCCGGACCATGCAGGAAGGACGTCGTTCAAAAAAAAATGTCCAATGATGTAACTGATATGCCACAATATTCAACCAAATAAATATGCTCTCATTATAGGACTAATGGCAACTACTGGCTGACTAAAAAGTCATTTTCCTGTGCAGTTGTCTATAGACTGAAAGTGCAGGAGTCTAATTTGGATTCCACCACTTCACTTCCTATTCATAATGCAGGTGGGTTACATTTAGAGCCGCGCCTGCAATGAAAATTAACTACTAAATAAGTGAAGCCAGCTCTCCTATACAACGTCCTACTTTAAAACCGTCTACCTTACATAACAGCTGGTATTGCAGCAAATTGTTTTAAACAAAACTTTTCATGCACTGCTCTCTTTTTTTATTGCGATAATAACAGCTCGGAAAAACCTGTCGCAGTGCAGCACATTATGTTGCACTTCTCACGTTTCCGATCCTCTTTGTTATTGGTGGGAACCCACACTAACACCACGTGACTTCTGACGCCATACCATCACTACTTTAACAATTGACCAGGAAAAAAAATAATATTGGGGAGGTGGAAGGGGGGGTAGAGTTTTGGTTATCAATAAAAGTGGGCGTCGCCAAGTTTTTTTGGGGGTGATGGTTGGATGGGCTATTTTTGGGAGGGTTTGGATGGATCGTGGGTAGAAAAGGTATCGACCCAGAGGCTATGGATGAGATAATAGTCTTGAAGGAAAATGGTTTCCCCCCCCCCCTCCCCCCCTGAAGGCAAGGATTATTATTGGGCGTCAAGTGTCGATCTGCAATTATGACGCGACTAGGCGCAATTTTCTGCTGACGGAGCCCGCCCAGGGTGTCGCTCCGGGTCGTAAATCACGTCATTTGAGTCCTTTCAGATTCAGGACTGTGATGAGAGCTCCTTTCAGCTCCTGCGATCGGAAGGTAATATTTTGACACCCAGTATATAAACGAGAAGAAAGGAACTGGATCTCAAACACAGGGAATTGTCAGCAATTTTTTCACAAACATAATCTCCGCTTAAATCACCATCATATGATATCTTCCAAATTGAAATTGGGATATTTCCAACAGACACGTACTTTAATGCCGATTTAATTAGTAAATATTGCTCGGATTCGTACACCATTGCAGATGTAATTGCTCAAATCCTTCTTACTTAACACTGCAGCACTTATGTATATGCATTTTAAAAATATATAGTCTGCACGCTCGCACAAAACGCATGTCACAATGTATCAGAAGTTACGACCCGAGTCGTAATGCCTCCATAAATTAGGCAATAAACCTGGAAACAATTTCACAAAATTAACTGTGCGCTTACGTAATGGCCCCCCAAAAAACTGCGCATCATCCAAACTGTACTCATGATATTACTCTCCGATGATTTTACTTTTTCGACTTTTTTTTGAATAAAAAGTTTCACTAAATTTATCAGTCGTTTGTAAATCAGTTTGGTGGAAAATTAATGAACAACTCTACACGCAATTAATTTGTACAGTGCCTGCCAAAATAAAGAGTCCAAAGTAAAGGAAACTGGCGTGAACAATCTGTATAGTTAACATCATGAGGAAATTGCAGTTCACTCCCTTTGTGAATTGATAAAGCGGCCCCCATCGTCTCCAACAAGCACTGGCTTTTTCATCCCTAATTATAATTCGTGGGAGCCAAAATTAATATTGGCAATCTGCAGCTTCTTCCTTTTGCGCCATCCATCCTCTTCCTGATGATTTGACGAGATGTGGTCTCTCTTACTAAGCGGTTTTGCGCATGTTATTACGATGATGATGGTCTCTCCTCCCTTTGCCCTCATCTGACATCCTGCGAGCGTCATTTCCTCTCCAAAATTCGTTCCCTCACAGTTCCGACCCGCCCTAAAACTCATCCATAATTTGGCAGGTCCCCCAATTTTGCGCCCGGAACAAAAGAGGCCGCATGCTTTTGGCCAGACAATAACCGCTCCAGGATAAGCAACAAATACTATCTCCCAGAACGAAAATTAATAACGGCTTGTTGCTACGGTACAAAACTTCCAAAACCCTAGGCTCGCCCATTGTCCTAGTTTTGAAACATTATTTTGGGCAAGGTTTTCCTATTGATCTACCTGCAAGGCGCCAATGCAGTTGTGTATACGTTTATACAGGATGCCAGAATGCTCCTGACATTTTCTTAATGAGTTTGGTCGAGTGACAGATACAATTATGTGAATGTCAAACTTTTCCGGCACACCCTGTGACGGCATGATAAATGTCGCGTTTGTTTGACTTCCGAGTACAGATCCGTCCGTGACAAATATTAATGGCCATCAAAGGGCCCTAAAAGCAAACAATAGGTGGGACTAATTTGTAGCAGCCACTTTCAATATACAGTACAGTGCAAGTAATAAGTCTGTGCTACGTATAATTGCCTTTCGCGGAAATGTTCGTGCTCAGCAATTTATGACGCAACTTTTCAGGTCCATATAAATTATTTTCAAAATATACCATACTAAAAAAGTCATCGCATTTTTCTCGGGAATGGATAGTTCCACTTCCCAACTACCAGAGGCGCTGCTTCCCATTGCGCAGACGCAGAACTGGGCCAATAGGAAGCGTCGCGGTAACAACCATATGCGGATGACCAATCAGAATGCTTATACAAACAACGAAGAATTTTAATATAATAGATTTGCTCTAGTCAAACCATTAGAAATTACTAATTACATTTTAAATCTAATTTGTGTTGTTGCGCCTGCAGGCCTGACTTCCTGACAACAAGTAGTGTCACAATGGCTGCGAGTCTCTCAGGGGAAAAAAAGACCTTCCACTTGAAGGACAGATCTTCACAGCCGTTCTCTCTGTAGACGAATGAACTTCACAAGTCGGTTCCAGTTGGGTAAGCTACAGACAGCCGACTTAGATTTACTCGCCCGATTTCTTATCGGTGACTGCGTGTCAAGCCTTCCGCTAAGTACTGTACGAATAGTGGGTTTGGCATATGAATTGGCGAATTGGCTGATGATTACAGTAAAGTCCCGCCCACTAATTAGCGCGTCGGTCTCTTTGCTGCGAAATTTTTGCGTTACGCACGGAGGATGGCACTGTCGGCCCGTATAATCGTGTTACGCAACGATGCTTACATCACACGGGGCAGTGGACTGAATTAACTTGTATAAGGTGCGGCGGATGACAGAAAATGTGCGGGGCTTGCGCTGTTGGAGCGTCGGTTGGGTTGGGGGTGGCGGTGTGGGGTAGAGAGAGAGACGCCTCCGACGCCAGGCATCCATCCAGGAGTCTCGGCCAGCTGCAGTCGGGAGTGACAGTGGCGGTGTCGGATGTGTCGGGTGACCCAACACAGTCAGTGAGTGAGTGTGTGTGTTGTTGGCCGGCCACATGTGTGCGGCCACGACCGGTGGCCATGGCCACGAGTGGAGCAGCACTGTGGTCACTGGTGCCAACAGCAGGAGGACCAGGTTCCCGTGGTCCAGCAGTAGTGCGTGGGACCAATCGGCGTCCCAATCGGCACAACCACTCCTGCTGCCCCGACCTCTTGACCCCGCTCATCACATTTACCCGGTCACCTTACCTCCAGACGACCCGCTCAACCCTTCCGGCCGGCTCGTGCGGGCAGGGGTGCCACCTTCACTGGTCGACGCTCTCGGACTGGCCACAAAGGTCAGTCACAATCATTAGGACAGACAGTCTCATTACCAAGATAGTAAAACATTCCCTGTACGCAACTGAAGCGATGGTAGTGTCGTAGGCTGTATCTCATTAACGACAATGTGAAGACCACATGACACCTCTACATTGAAGTAATGCTGGGTTTGATTGTGTCTTTTCGGATCACCCGATATGTGGGTCACATCAGTAATGGCCAAGCAGCTTCGGAGGAAAAAGATCGTTTGTTGTGTATCGGATTTTCCTGCTTTCGACTTAGACATCGTAGAATCAATATTACTGTATGTGGGACGTGAACTTTCCCATTGTAAACTTGAAGATAACATAAAAGAAGTTGGGGTCACATAGCCCGCTTCATATGACCAGCACAGTGTTTTCCCCTGAAGTAATAAACCAGTCGACTGTATATGTTCTCAGTAAAATATAACTTTACGCCCGGTTGCATCTCTGAATAATGCTTAGATAGTGGGGCTTGTACTTATTCTTGTTATTAATTGCTGGGTTTACCGTTCGCGACAATAAATAAGAGTTCTAGGTTCACATTCTATAATCTGTGGTGCAACAGGCCCTTACTTAGATCCATAAACTATCTGCGGTGCAGTTACAATGTCAAGTAACAAGCCTTTAGCTGAAGATAAAGGTAAATGATGCGATTTTTATCCTATATTGAGTTGACGTGCTGAGTTCTGATTCTACATCTGATTGGATGCAATTCGTAGCTAGTATTGGATGGTGTTAACATACCGTTAATCAATAACTTGCAGTTAAAAGAAAACAATGGGGATGTGGGAGAACCGATAATCAGTGGAAATGTCAATATATACTTACTCGTTGGAACTAGACAGACATCGAATCGTGGTAAAAGTAAGCAAGAAGGATTGAGAACCAATGTGCGTCAGAGTTATGTAAAAAAAGGTCACACAATCGAACAGGTTTTATGAACACCCTTTAGGTCCAGTTTTATCAACACTATTAAAGAAATATCTGATTTTTGCACTCTGAATAGTTATTACAAACTGTCAGACACATATGCCCAGTTGTACGAACTGAAATTACAGGGTGTACATCTGATTATTTCTGATTAATCATAGCGTACACTGTAAACCGCAGCAAAACATTAAAAGAGCATCACTGGTGAGTCTCTCATGGAACATCAATTTTTAATGCTCTTCTAATGCTCTGATAATATTCCTATGATGCTTTTTTGTTGCTAAAAAGCATCACAAGAGCATTAGCAGAGCATTAAAATTGATGTTCCATGAAAGACTCAGTGATGCTCTTTTAATATTTTGCGGTTTACAGTGTATACATACAAGTAAATAAACTTTTCAAATTTGTTTTTAAATAACCGGTATTCAGTGTTCATAGTAGCAAATAATTAAATTTGATCCACTACATGTCCATTAAAATTACGTCAAATTAAACAAAAAGTACACACTGAGCATAAAGTGGTCTCATTTGGCTCCAACACGCACGTCGTGTGTTACATGGACTAATGTATTCAATAAATTATTATAATGCCTACTGTCCAGTATTTGTGAATAGCAAACACTCAGTAAGAGATATCAAACCCAGAATTTTAAATACAAATATATGTCGCGATTAATTGGAACATGCGGCTGCAATAATTCATAATTCCAAACACATCCATTAGAATTCGTTACTCGCCTGTCTGAGCGGAATAATGGACAAAACAGTTCGTGTATATTGAACAACATGAATGCGTAGGCACTGGGAGGAAAATTTTAATACAAATTTGTTTTAAAATATGCCAATTACATGGTGGTACACTCTTCATTAAGTAACGAGGAAATGATTCAAATTGCGATTGCCAACAATATTTCCGTACTCAATCAGAAAACAGCATTATAATAATTTCTCTCTCTTTTGAATAAACCATTTTCATTTGCTTCCATTGCACGCGTTACCCTTATAATGTTATGCAAGCATTGAATTAAACTGCAGTAACCACTTAACTGACTCGAATGATAGCCCCCTTTTGTCAGATTCATACTTGACAAGCTTTTACGCGACATATACTGTGCGGTACCTGGTTTTTGAAGCATCAAAATATACATGGACATTGCTGGTAGTAAAAAGGGTTCCAACGCAGTATAACTCAACCAAAGGCATTGGTGGCCTATGACATGACATGCTGCTGGTTCGAAAAACTGCCTAAAATAAAAGTCAGCAATAAACTCAAGACGCGATATTAGTGGAAACGACAGCGTTTTCAGCTCCCCTTGTGACACCTAAATAAAACCTGTTTTACGAACATGCAATACTGTTTGTCGGTTTATATATATTTTTTTCCTCTGTCGTATAACCTTCTAAATTCTGACAGAAAAAAACGTAGAAACTGTGAGATGGAAGAAATCGACCACTATTTTTGTGCGAAACTGGGGCAAAATGTGGCCCAAAACTCTCCCTGGGTCCCCCCCTCCCCCCGACAGTATTACGCAATAAATTTTTTCATATCCACTTAGGATTAATGAATTGCTCCTGCAAAATATTCAGGTCGATATCAGTCCACATCCATCATTCCAAGCCTTGATATACTGTATGTCATGGTGATCTAACAAAATTAATCATTATTTCGGACGAAGCACTGGCTATAGTGACGCCCGGGAGAAGTTTATTGTTCACCCTAGCAATCAGAAGCAACAAGGAAATATTGGGCATTATTATTGCTTCTATTCAAACCGGCTGATCTTTTGTGAAAGCGCCCATTTTTGTTTAAAAAAATGCAAGATGTTAACAATATGTGGTCTATAATAATGCTAACAAATAACCTGCAGGTGAGATCAGCAACTTGCAGGGTTTCGCAAAAAAAAAATCTAACAGAATTTAATGGCGCATAATCATTACCGGATGTGAAACCCGCCTACCAAAACCCCCCTCATTTTTTTTCCAGACGACGTGACGTGAATATACAATGAGAATGAGGAGCGAATAGCAAATTGCAGGTAATTCATTTTAGTTCTTTTGAATTATCGGGGGCTCTCAGCCCCTGTATAATATTCCATTCTCAGAAGGTAACAAAGGACCACTTTTGCACGTTGCTAAAAAAATGCCCACGTCACACTTGCCCAAGTCATATATATTTTTAAACAAATACAATACCATTTTGTATGGTACTGCTGTGTATGATACGCTGTATAATATATCTGTTGTTAGGTCCGGGAAAGCAAATCCCACAATGCAAATTAATTATCGGATTACATTACGTACAGGGTAATTGGCATTACAGTTAATACTAACATGTTTATTCACAGTCATTGGCATGTCCGATGCATTGTTGTCAACTGTTCCGTTTTTTCCGCTCCCAACAGCCTCCGTCGGTGATAAGCGGTCTGAACGCGAGCGACGTGGTCGTTGCGATCGAGCGCGACAACGTGGTCCTTCAGGCGCTCCCAGGCGACCACGACGCTGGCGATCCATTGCCCTTGATCAACCGGCCTCTTCAGATAGCCCTGGTGTCCATCATCATGGCTGCGGCTCTCTTCATCAACATCTGCGTCATACTCAACATCGGACGCAACGAGCTGAAGCTGCGTACCGTCAACTTCCTGCTCATACAGAACCTTTGCATCGTCGACTGCGTCGGAGCCGCGCTCGTGCTTCCAGTGCCCCTGGCGGTCATCACCGCAGGAAAGTGGAACTTTGGATCAAAGTTCTGCACTGCCACCAGCGTCGTCACTGTCGCCCTTTGGGGGCAGCACCTGCTCGTCGTCATCATGCTCAAGGTCAGCCTCTCAAGAATATTTAAACCAAAACGTGAATCTCTATTGCGAATTTTCAACTAGTGTAAAATTTTGGGTCATTTTATACTATTGGAGAGACTAGAAAGTGAATAATTACTACGACATTGCGCAGGCGCAGACAGGGCCAATCGGAAGTGTCGCGGCGGGACAATCGGAAGCTTTGGTCATAGAACGAAGGATTTTAATATTTTTTTTTGATTTAATAGAAGTTATTGATACTTCAGAAATCTACTTGACCTTTCAATGTAGTCCACAACTTGCCTTTCTTTAGCAATCAACTAGCCAGTTGCGACGTTTCTAACAGAAAAAATTAGCTTGTTCATCAAAATTTCTGGCACAATACCACTTCGTAGAATTGTGTGCTCCAGTTTCCAAGTAGAGAGAACTCAAGTGAAGTTTGAGAATGCCATAAGCGAGGCGGACATTTTATCGAATAATTTCTGCCTCACTAGCTCTGCTGCCGTCTAGACTGCGCCACATGCATCACGTCTCACCTCCTTTTGTCGCAAATTTCGTGCATAGCCCCAAAATTAGAGATAAGAACAAGAGAAATGAGAAATCGCAAGAAATTCTGCCGGCTCACTGGATATAGTCGAGTATTAGAGAGGAGAAGGTATAATGATGCCATTATCGTCCGAACAATTACCTAAAAATATTTTCTGCTCCGTTGGCTGATTATCGCAGCACGTTTCGCTTAATTCGTCGCAATTTTATTTAACGAGCAATCCCGAGAATCTCAAGATCGTACTTGTGCCGAATAATTTGTGCCATAGAAATTATTCGCATTTCTACTGTTCTATGTATAGTTCCTATGCTTTAGCGGAGCATTTTCAGAATACCATAGTACACTGTAGGATTTCGTATACTTTGAGGTACTTTTTTCCATCAAACTATGGCACTACAGTGGGGTAGGTCGAATATATTCAAGTAATGCACAGAACATTTGCGTTCACTTTTGTTATCATGCTCCTCCCATTAATTTTGCTTAAGACTTCATTAAGTCATGCAGATTGTCAAAGCGCAAAAGTCACACACCGTCACCGGAAGTTTAGAACTGTAAGTTTGGTCCATAAATTCACCATAGTCCCCTGCAGACTGGTCCTAAAATTTTCGCCCTACTTGGGCCTAACTTTGCGCATCACAGGTGAAAGTCTGGCCCTTCTCTCTCTCTCTTTTTTAGAGTCACAAAAAGTTTTTGATTATTCCTCCGAGGACCATGAAACACGAGCATGTTCCGACAGCCTCCCCCCAAATTTATACGGGGGGAAGCTTGCCTTTGGCCCGGATCCAAGGTCGAATAAAATAACATCAAACGATCATTGCTGATTACCTTGTTCTTCCCATGATAACACTCGCCTGGATGACATCGTTACCACAGGAGTTGAAAGAGGGCTTTGGAAATACACCCACACATAAAAAAAAGAGTCGCCAATTTTTTGCATTGTCCTCAAGCTGGCAAAAATCCTCAAAATACAAGCCCTTGAGCCAAAATGAAAGCGTCATTCAGGGGCACGAGAGAAGAAAAGGCGGACTTTTTTTTTGTGGTGTGTAGGTTGTGCTATAAATCTACCGGAGGTTGCGGGTCTATACAACAGAGCTGGGTAGTCTTCAGACTAGAATTATGACTGCTCTCAAAGAAAGTGGGTGTTCTAATGAAATTATGACCCGCCGAGATTTTTATGCCCTATTTAATTACCCGCAGTAAAAATGTTTAAAAAGCTGGCTGTGGAAACTAGTGAATAATTGTTTACAACCTACCAGCTTATCTCTTACTTTGCAAAGAAGCTGCTGAGATGTTAATTGACAAAATAGTGAGCAGTAAGGTGTAGTGAGCAACTGCAGGCATAAAATTGGTATAGTAAAATGTCTCAATCTCACCTTGTCCACAAGCGTACTGATTATGACATCATCATGATAAGTTTGTTGTTGGTGACTAGCCAGCACTAGTTTTTGGCGAGTAGGTTGGCGTGACGGAACACGGCACGCTTGTATATGGTCCGTGACGATGCGTGACGGCGAGTGACGGTGCGTGATTGTCTGTGTTTTAATAGGTTAAGACTTTTAAAAAAACCTTCGCTTCGCCCGCATTTTTCTAAGGCGCAGGCGTATAGAAAAGCACTCGCTTCGCTCATTTCGCGTTTTTCGATACTATTTACTAATTCCCTTATTCTGTCTGTCTGTTTATATGTCTGTGTTGGCTCATCGCCTAGGTAGTAGTTACCATAGTTTTCACTTTCCCCGTTCAGCAATATTATTAGAGGACATATAGATGTCAGAGAGGGTGGGACTCATTTCAACGCGCTGGTTGTACAAGTAGCACCCTGGTAGGCTTTGTCCGTGCGGTGACTCATCACCAACGTGCATGTATAGTACTACTTTCCCGCTAAGCACGGAAATAGTGCGCAGAGGGACAGCCTATGCTAGGCCTATGCCCCAACTGGTAGTGGCATATCGTACTACGTCCAAGTGGAGGACTGCATGGCAGTGTTGCCAAAATTTGGCAACGAGTCCGCTACTATAGTATTTATAGAACCGCCGTATTTTGATGTTCTGACCCGCACCTTTCTTTTGTGATTGTTTCTTCTTCAGGTTGACCGCGTCCTGGCCGCGTGCCTCCCTATCGGAAGGTACCCCTTGCTTCGAATAGAGCTGGTGATGGCCCTGGTGGTGTTGACCTGGCTGGTGTCCTTCGCGTGTGCAGGACTGGTCACCTACTGCTTCGGAGCTGTGTTCGAGCCGGCCATCATCCTCTGCATACCCGATCTGCCCGTGGCCTTCTTCCTGGTCATCTTCACCGGGTACTGCGCCGGACTGGTGGGTCTGACCGTGGCCTACATCCTGGTGATGGTCTCACTCCGGAAGAAGCAGGCCCGAGTGCACAACATCACCAACGTCCGTCTGTTGGACTACCGCCGACTGGAGAAGAGCGCCTTGACCTCCTTCCTGATCACCATCAGCCACTTCCTCCTCTACCTGCCTGCCATGCTGGTGGTCGGACTCAGAGGATGGGTCCTGCACCCTGTGGCCATCCTCATCTGCGACCTGGTGGTCTACTGCGAGTTCCTGGTACACCCGGTGGTGCTGCTGCTCACCTCGGCCAAGCTCAGGGGCGAGGTGGTCACCGCACTCAGGAGGGTCGTCTACAACCTGCTCGCATGACCCTTGCCCTCCACGTCTTCCATTGCAGTCAACCATACCAACAGCAGTCCGCCCGATTTCGACAGCATCTGATCACGAGCGACCTTGCCAGTTGTGGTCTATTAGTCGCTCCAGGACAGGATTTAAAAGGGTCAGAGGGTGGGAAGGTCACTGGCCGAGGTCACTGGAGGAAACGAGCAAACTCACGAGTGTGAACATCACTCATCAGTTGCAAGCAGAAGCCTGAGTAATAACTCAAATGAAGCTGTGAAATCACTCATATCCAGTCAATCTCCACAAGTCTGATCATAATGCACTTTTCCAACTCTTCGAGAGAGAAAAAATGGCTTTGAATGGTTCGAATTTTTGTCCCACTGCTAGTTACTGCTAACTTAGTGTTACAGTACTGCTAAGTTAGCAGTAACTAGCAGTGCCAACGAAAATTCCACTCAATGTTGCGCGAAGAGCTGCAGTGAAATTACACAGAAAAAGGCGAGCAAGGACCATACATAAAAGACAATGCAACATAATTACAGAATCAGTTTCAGGAGTAAGGTCGAGAGTGTAAATGTAAAGGCGTAAATTTTGCAGAGTCTTAAGAGTGCGGGTCCATCCCCCGGGGAAATTTCCGTCTGATTACATCACCAACTCGGAAAATGCCTAATACATTTCTGCCACTCTCGAACCCAGAGGAGGTTGCGAATTCATGCAGAAATTTCCTCTCTCTCTCTCTTTCGAACCTCCCCGCACAACTTAAATAACAGAGTTAAAGTTGCGTGGGTCTGAATACCAAAAAAAAAACATTTTCCTTACCCCCACAGTTCCAATCACGTATTCAAAAAGCCGTCATTGCCAAATGTCACAGGCTTTTATTGGAGAGGGAGCGACCGATTTGTGCGCAAAATTTCTGCTCAACGGATTTTTCTCACCGACTGGATTTTATTTGGCATATCACAACGGAAATCACTTGCATTTATTTTCACACTAACACATCACCGGCCGTTCCTCCAGTGACCTGCTACTGGGCACTTTTTGCGAAGAAAATAATTGCGCTGATTAGCCACATTTTATTAGTAACCCACACACCCTGTTTGTCCTTGCGACTGTCTAAATCGAGAGGCTGCCTGGTTTAGCAAATTTCAATCTTTAAAAAAAAACAACAGATGGTTATTTTTGCTACGAAACACTGTATGTGATTAGTGAACACGTGGAACTCGCGAGTGTCACTGATTTTTAAAAACGTGGCCCCTTTTCTCCCGTGCTTTGTGACATAACCTGCAGTGCTGTAATGACCATCGGCTAATGAAAAACGACTTTTGAAACGGAGCCAACGGGAAAAGGTGGACTAGCAAGAAGGATAAAAAGAGGACACAACACAAATCACACACACACACACGTACGTACTACACATACACAGTGCGTCAGTCGAGTGGCCTGATGACATCAGCGACGTGAATGTGACGTCATCACACAAGTGCTCATGTAAGGTAATAGTGTTGTCGGAAGATTAGTGAGGGAAATAATTGCGCACTCAAGCCGAGGAAGTCACATCTTCCAGAATTTACCAAAATAATTTTAAAATAATATAGATGAATTTTTTATGTGCGCAACCGAGTGCGCACCACAGTTTGGGCAAATTGTTTCCAACACTACGCTTTTGGGGGTAACAATATGGCCGACTTTTTCGACGTTGCCAACACTGTGGAGGCTACCGGTGTGAATTAGGCTCCTTATGAACTGTAGCAACGTTGTTGTGGGAACAAATGGACTTGCGCGAGTGTGGGTGCGCACTAGGTTGCGCTCGTTAAAAAAATTTCTCTATTGTAAATTATTGTTTTCTGAAAGTAATGATTGGACACACATATTTCTTGCAATTACGCAACAATTGACATCACTGGAAAGTTGTTTCCTCCTCGACTTATACGACACTTATTTCATCGCAGCTACCGCATATGACGAAATCCTGCACTCGGCACTCGGCCAACCAAATATAGTGAGACTTTTTTAAAAAACTAATTAATTAATAAAAGACGAAAGGGATGGGGGTAATAGATCCTTTGCACCGTAGTAGAGTCGACTAGAAGTCATTATTGCGTGACATGTCCCTCACTATTCGTTCCAGGTGATGTGCTTAGATCAAATTTTAATCCGCTCTTCGCTTGTTAAAAAAAAATGAAAGAGTATGGGAATTATAACGGGGGGGTTATAAAGATGGCGTGTGTACTGTTCGCATGTTCCACCAGTAGCATGGCAATATCTCTCTGTCTCAAACGCCGAAAAAGTAATAATAATTACTGATTATTATAGCTCGTGGTAAACTTAGCCACCTTTTTTTTTTGTCAAAATGCGCCGAGACTGCCAAACACACCACCCGTTTTGGTCTGCACAGTGCTTTCACATTTATTTTTTACTTCATAGACAGCAAAATGAGAGATGACAAAAAAAAATGCTAAATAATAAATTTGTAAATACGAAGTGTACTGTTCGAAAAACTTTTTTTAATTAAAAAAATAGTACCCTACGACAATTATTCAAGGGTACAAAAAATTAATGTAAGGTCGGGCTAGTACAAGAAATGTTGCAGGAGCGCCAAAAGTACATAAAGTGACGCAAAATGTGGCAATAAATGCACAGGGTCAAGTCAGTGAATCTGCACGAATTTATTTGCAAATTAGATTTATTTTAGGCTGTAATCTTTCAAATAAATTTTTTTTCAAGATCTTGCAATAAGTCGACCTTTACCAATAAAGCGACAAATTATCACTGAAATATTTCGCCAGACCTGCATCGTCGCGTGTACTAACCCTTTTCCTTACCTAACAATGTTGGGAGATTATTTTTTATTTTGTACATACTTTAGCCCGAACCTAGTGCCAACTGGCACATAGACCGTGCACTGGTGTTCAAAAAGTTCACTTATTTATAACAATTTTTTTTCGCGTAAGAAGCAGCGTAAATATAGGGCCTAACGGACATTAGGACTATATTTTCACCTGTGCGTTGGAATCATGGCGTGACTTTTTACAACTGGCGTCAACAATATCCGCATTGAAACTGACGCCTGAAATAATTATATTTAACTAATGAGAACGGCGGAATTATATTTTGCAGAAGCAATGATGGATTCAAATATTTGCTGACTTATTGCAGAATTTTAACATGTATGATTTAGCATGTTTTGTCATTCAGCAATAAAACGCACTGCCCTTAACTTCAACTCACTGATATTCTGCAACTTACAAAAGATATTTCAATAAGGCATTAAAACATATTGATGAACTTGAAGTAAGACTTTTTTTAAACTTGCTAAACTGCAACTGTTAGTGAGAACATACAAGGAGTCGTTGCTTTCTCTTGCGCCCAGAAATTCTTCCAATACAAGGTATAAATGTAATTTTGTACTCACTGTATACAGTAGCAGGTCTTGTCCAAACAAACAAAAATTAACAGAAACTTCAATCCGTCCGTATATTTATTGTGGTACATGCAAGATCATATACGCGTGATATACAGTATAATGCCGACCATACATAATCAACAAAATTAATGTAATTTTAAAGCGCCATATGCTCCATCTGAATTTCGGATCTGACTGTGAGTGTCATAATATTATGGCACACTTTTCAAGCTCTGTGTTTAGGGTCTATCTGTAATATTAATTATAAATTTGGTTCAATGGCATGCATTGTTTCACCACTAAATAATGACGGATGTTTCGGCCTATTAAAATTTAGACCCTGAGATGACACTTTCCATTCAAAAGTATTAGCAGTTCATTTTTTGCTAGCCCACAAATATCTGCTCCAATTTATTAGTTTCAATAATTAAAACATCCTGCAAAAAAATTTTAACCAATATTTTCCTTAATATTTTAGTCTCCAAACCTGCCTGTGCTTGGACCAACAGCATCATTCCCGCCATCTTAACGTGCCTCAAGGCCTCGCACGAGTCCGGATGACGTCATGCGTCAGTTTCGTCTGCTACTGCCGCATGTTGCGCATGTCACAATGACCGAAGCTTTAACTTAGTTAGCATTCCAAGCATTTTTTCTAATTAATAAGCAGGACATGGCCGCTGATTTACGGGAACTAGAAAGTTTAATAGATCAGATAAATAAATCGCATCTTGAAGTTGTTAGGCTACTAAAATCGTTTCCAATGTAGCTGTTTTCGCAGAGTGTGCCAAACTAACGTTCGGAATAAGCTGCTTGTATTCTCTAACTATTTAATTTCAGCGTTTTCATGATATTAGCTGATAACATTTGGCTTTTTAGCATGGAACCGCTATGTTATGAACGACCCTATCCAGTCCTGTATCAAATTGAGCTGCTTTTTAACTATTAGCTTTTGATGGTCCCTGCAGCCACGATTTAAACGCTATCCACGCCCTGGCCGTTCATCAGACAGAGTCGTTTTGAACACCAGTGTAGGTCAGAGGGGCAGGAGGACCATTTTCTGTGGGCCGCACCCTGTACACCCACCCACCCACCCAGCAAGGTCCGTCTGATGAAGAGTCGGGCCTATCCCAAGGCCAACATCCACATCCACAGAGAGAGATATCTACCCCACCCACCCATCCCATTTCCCGACTACCAACCCCCCAGGCTCACTCTCCAAAACCAGCACGATCAATAAAGGGCCCTACCCTACCCCCATCCTCTCCTCCCAACCCCACCCAACCCCCGGGCAAAACCACCCACCCTGCCCCCACCTCCCCAAAAAAACTCAGCAGACACAATCCTGCCCCGGTTTTTTTGCCCCCCCCCCCTTCCCCGTATGTAACAAATATCTGCGAAAAATATATATATCGTGCCATTGTTGAAGTGCGCACACAATAAAGGGAGCCTGTGGGATGGTTATATAAGAGCGACTTTTAAAAAACGTGTGAGAGAGAAGAAGCGTATCAAACATTATAATTTGTCAAAATTGATTTGTAAATTAAAAAAATTTATTGTTATTACACATATGTCATGTTCATTTCGTCGTCCTGTACCCCTGTTGTGTGAGCCAAAAGGTGTAGAGAGCAAGAAAATATTATTAGTATCCAGCGATACTGATTGAAATATTCCATTCCTGTTCAGACTTTTATTGCTTACTTTCAAACACGCTGCGCTGCTTAAAAACATTAGCTTACTAGCAGTTCACCCCGTTCTTCGCACTGGAATCAAAGAATCCAGTTGCTATGGTAAGCCCCGTTGCCATGCACACACCGTTTCCACGGCAACTCAGTTGCTATGGTAACCGCCCGTTGCTATGGGCGGTAGAGGGAAGTGGAACATACAAACTTTCTCTTATGTATATTATAATAAGGTAATCTGAGCTTATAGGCTATAAAATTTGTAGTGACAAAAAATTGCGGGCCAGACTGTTACTTCACTAAAAAATTCGAGTGGTTTTTTTTTCACTCGATTTGAGTGATTTGCACTCTTTCTCATACTTGATTTCTCTCGTTCCACTCTTTTTTTGAGTGGAAATCACTCAATCACTTCAGTGATATATTTGCTACTAAAATTGAGTGGATTTTTCGCTCAATTCGAGCGAAAAACCACTCAACTTGAGTGAAGTGGGATTCTTTCACTGAAAAAGTAGGCTCCCACTAATTATTCTCACTTTTCTTTTCGAGTAATATTATTTTCAGGTCGATTTGAGGTAAACTAAATCTTTGAGGAAAGAAATTCACTCGTAAAGAGCATTTTGAGAAATTGCTGCTCATTGTTTTCGTAAAAATTTCACTCAAATTTTTTTAGAGAGTAGTGCACTATTTTAACGGTAATAGTTTTGTAACAAATACTTGTTCACTTAATAGTATTCTCTTTCCCGTGTAAATTCCCTCTTTAGCCGCTTAAAATCAGATGGAAATGCAGTTAGACGGATGATTCCAAGTGTGTAAGAGTAACACCTCTCGACCAGAGGACTCCCAAAGCATCCCAAGGACCTGTCCGTAAATGCGCCCCATGCATTTCAAGAGGTCCCTTGTGCACGGGCTATACCCATCTCTTTTCTCTCTTCTCTTCTTCCTTTTTTTTGTCTAGCTTTTTGGATGGAAGGACCGGACGCGTCGGCGCCACCACGTGAATTATTCATGCCTCGCACACTACTATAGCACCCGGAACCCTATACTTTAGAAAGTCCTCGGCTTTAGATAGAGCCAGTGGCACTGAAACACACCCTTGATTATAATCAGTCCAGGAAATCGGACCATCAAACCGTTTAGATCAGCAGTGAAAAGGACTCGAATGAAGTTGGAAGGCCAAAATCGCTGAATAGCAGCAATGCCTGGTTTTTGCAATGTTCGTAACATTGCAGTGTCACATCTGTTAAAGCTGTTGGTAAAACTAACATACAGTGCAAAAGTCGATTCACTGCATGTTGCTAAAATTTCAGGCTTGAAAATAACGGCTTTTGCAATTTTCCTAACTGACACTTCCACTAAACCACAACTGAAATTGGGCAAAAACTTTTTCGCGACATGTTGCTGAAACTGCAAAACCTGCGTTTGGTACAATATATTTCGAATTTCATCCTTACAGTAACGAAGGTAATTTAATTGGGTAAAGTGCCCCTCTCAGCAATAAATGAACTGCAAAAAATATTTTGCACAAGTTTTCAAAATAAAGTGGGCTTGTTTGTGCATCAAGAAATTAATTTAATTACTTAGTGAGTGGCGTCAAATGTTCGTCTCATTGAGCCAGCCTCTTGGGAAATGTCTTCTTTTTTTCCGCACGAAAGAACTCTGGGAGTCTCAAAGTATCCCCTGCAGCAGTTGGTTCCACCAGTTCTCTCAAACTGCACCAGTTTGTTGGCTATGGGCGTGGACAGCAGCTTTGGAGCACCCCCCTCTGCCTCTAATGAAAGTAGTGGACACCGCCCCAGAGTAGATTAAGGCCAAACCTACCTCTCAACTGAGTCACTGGCTACCAGTTTCCAGTTGCTAATTTGCTATTCAAACCTGAAGAGGATGGGACCCAAAAGATACTCCAAAAGGGCTCAATTGCACCGGAACTACGCACTGAATCCTGGCAGGATGTTTCTTGATGACTCTGCTAAAACTTCTAGAGTAAACTCTTGGGCACAAGTGCTCGTATGCTCCAACAGTTGATTCAATTATGGAACACTCTGTATGTGTATCGTTTGCATTGTCGTAAAGTGTGTATGCCCCTAACAATTCGGCAACCAGTTAAGCAAAAGAGGTGCAATGGTTACCTAACTTCCAGGATGAATGTTTCCTCTTGCAAAACTGTGGGTTTGGCCTACTCGATCCGCCATTTGTGGTCCACAAATTGCTGGGTTGAATTTGAACTAGTTCGTAATGTGGTGTAAATAATGTGCAATATTATCCGTTCAGGTTGGTAGAAGAAGAAACGACTGCTCGTGAACCTCCTTTTTTGTGTAAGTTTGATTTCACTTACTTCCGAAAATTTAGGGCCGAATATATTTCCGTCCGAAATACCTGGTTTTAACGACCGACAAACGCAAATTGAAGTTGGCCTTCAGCTGATGGGAAATGTCCGGCCTCATAACTCCGGCGGCAAAGTGTCTCTTACGGCGATGCAACTGCCGTCATTTGGCAGAACCGGCGTTTTCCGCGGAACTTAATTTTAAACAGTGTCGTGTCGTCCACAAAATCCTTGCATAATTCATGCATAATTCCGGCCTCTCTCCGTATATAAAAGGAGGGGGGTGAAACGTGGCGTTCATGAAAATCGACTTAGCCCCCCTTTATTTTTCAAAATGAGAGTATATGTAGGTGCCCGACCTATTTATTCAAGTGTCACGACATGTACGGGGCAATTTGGAAAACAAAATTACCTCCAGGGAAAAGGAACATTGGAGGTTATGAAACAGCTCAAGGTCTCATGAATCGCGAATTATATCGGCTCCGGTCGACAAGAGATTCCCATAATTCTAAAGGGGGGTCCCTTGCATGTCGCATAATTTATAAGTTTTGCAGACTATAGAGGACAAATTGATAGTACCCTGAATTGAACAACATGGCCCATTGTGACCCAATATTGATTTACTCGTGTAAGGTGACCCAAGCACCCTTAGGTGAAACTTTCTAGTTGCAGAGAAAAGTGCACATTTTTTACTGAACCTTGCCATTGAAAATTGCGTCACTAATTAGCAGAATAGCTCCTTTCGAGCCATCAAGTACTCCCTCTAATACACCTCTCTGCCATAAATATGCAAGTAGATAAGACACAGTAATTGCTACCTACTCGGCACTCCTTACCAGCTAAAAGCGATCCCCCGATATTTGGATTACTTTCGACTCTTTTTCTCTGGCTGAGTGTACCTTAATGGGTGCTTTAACTCGATTCCAACACGGTCTGAAGACATTTCCTGCCCCTTAATTTGCTGTGATGAATCCTCCTCTTCTCTTAAATGTACAGCATCCTCTCTCTACCTCTCCACTTTTTTTAAGCTCCCATTTGGCTCGCTAGATCTGAAAGCGATCTTGTCTCAAGATTAGATTCGTTTGACTTTGGCCATACATCGTGATAAGACTGGGGGGCGCAGTAGGTGCACCCCCATTCACCGTATGTCAAAGAAAACTCAGGAGCGTCAGATACAAACTTTTAGTGGAACTTGGCCAAAATGAAGTTCGTAACTCTGAAAACTTATGCCGATTAAACTCGTTAAAAGTCTGATTGAACATATGAACTTATGCGAAAGTTTTCTAGGTGAATTAATTTTATGTAGGACTACTTATTGCAAAAGCATTGCTATTAGGTGATTTTTAATGAGCGCAATCGAGTGGACAACACAGTTCGCGCAGATTGTTTCCAACAACGCTTAGCTTCATTGTGTAATGTGCGATGTTGCCAAGGTTCTGGAACGATTCTTAGAGGATACCAGTCTAATTTTTGACCCCTGAGGAAAAACTGTGGCAACGTTGTTGTCGGAACAATGGCCTTGCTCGAGTGTGAGTGCGCACTCGGTTGCTCTCGTAAGAAAATCATATTTTTTATAGCTATGTTGGATGGGAGTGGTCGTTACTTTTTTACTATAAGTTTGAGAGACCTTTGAGAGAGGTCGTCGACACCTTTTTGATCCGATGCATTACAGGTACGCTGCACTCTGTAACCTCGATTAGAAATCATCTCTTGGGACGTGATTTTGGTCCGAATCACATCCTCTGCGGTCCTGAAACACCTTCCGGATACGACCCCCGAAGCAAAAGGCTGGAGCGTGAAGGAAAAGGGTCCAATTTCATTTGGGTAGCCGATGGAAATTGGTCCCCGACATCCAACCATCCCCCAAAGGCTCTCTTCGTGCTGATGCTGTGGCTGCACCTCATCCATTCGATCGAGGGATGCTGGAGACGAGAGTCATGTCGTTTCACTTGCCAAGGCAAGAGGACCCTCTGCTTGATCGAGAGTGAAATCTCTCTGCAAACATGCTCCGGGGGGTTTACTTTCTTTACGCCTTCATAAGCGTCGATTTATTGCCTTCGTGTCTAAAGTCCCATGGCGGCGCCGGTATATAGACTACCGAACCATCAATGCTTCCTATATAGCTTCAGGGCATAGAATGCATCGCGGCGTTCATAATCACCTTCGCACATTGCTGGTTCATCGATCAAGAAGCCACCTAATGTAATTAGATTCACTGCCCGGATTCCCATAAAGCTGATGACCTAATTTTTCTGGGCTGCAAATTGTTCAAAAATTATTTTTGGGAGACACTCTTACAACTGGCGACAAATGTGGATTCTATCGTTTGTAGCTAATTAACCGACGCAATTTCTGCAAAATGTCCAACCTCGTTACACCACCTTGAATTATTACAAGTTCGCCAATTGATGGCTCTAAAGTACTCTCTAGGCAAGACCTCAAAGCGGTGAATACATCATGTGCCTACCTGACTTTACACTTTCGACTAATGCTATGTGTCAATCACTTACTCTGCAATAACAACTCTCGGTTATAATTAAACGTTGTCATCCTCCCTCAATTTTCAGGCCATTAAACAAGTTTTAACTCAACCTGCAGTTTATATTATACCCCGCATCGAAATCTGAACTCCAACCTTTAGCCTGCGGGGCCTTATGTATAATTTACCAAGGCTGTTTACCGAAAGGTCTGGAGCAGAGATTACAAAAGCTTGCCAGAGAGATTGGGTGCAAGTCAGAGCAACAGCGCGATAAATAACTCTGGGTCCTTTCCTACGTATTTTAATGAGGTGAGCGCATATACACTAAAATTGAGCGAATGAAGTTGGAGCTGGATCCATCAGCTTCATTAAACTGTTCCCGCGTATACTCCCATGCAAGTCGTTACAGAAATAAGGACCTTATGATTACAGTCGAAAATTACAGTACCAGTCTGCAGATGCAGCATCATACAAAAATATTTTCAGCTTTGGGTCGCTCAGACGAAAAGTTCTCTCATTCTCACAAGCATCACATCATTATACTGTACAGTTCAGTCAGACGACTCAGTGCACTAAACTATTGTTTTAATTGCTAATTAATATCTTAGCAATATGACAGCGACGTCCTCCTATAGGCATTAAAAATCTAAATTCCGTGCACATTTTAAAGCGTAGGCCTATATACTGTCAGCATACAACAATATTGACATATTTGTACAAATCAGAAATTAGCATAGAAAATCGAGCTTTGTTGCATCATCGGATATTTTTAGCAGCAATGGCCACTTAAAATTTTCACACGCACATTTAATGCAACATCAGCTTGCATTATTTTTACCGCTGAGTGTGCAAATCCACGCTATTTCCATATCTCCGCGTCAGCTGATTCGCGATTTATGACATCAAATCATGCTCAGCAGGAACAGCTCCCAACGAGATTAATTTTAACGCATAATTCTTCCGCAATCGATAATTTTAAAAATGGTTCGTATATTTACATGATTAAACTGCTCCCCCTTTTTATAGCTCCATGTTCCTCTCCCCAAAAAATTTAACCCGGTGGCCTCTGGTCGTAACCCAGGCCCATTACTGCCAGCCCCAAAAGCATCTTGGTTTTCAGACTAGCTATTCATCTCGACATAAAACTTGATTGGACACTTACACGTGGGCAGGTTTACAAGGTCACTGCTGTGGTCATCCCAGACACGACAGCCGCAATGCACCTGCCGAAATGACCACTCTGAGTAAGGCCGAACTCCAAAATATTTCATCCGACTCTTCAAAAAAAAAAAAATGTCAATCTATACGGGGATATGTTGACATTCAATTTCCATGCTAATAAACCATCCGGGAGACTCATCAGCCGGGTTCAATTCAGCTCCAGCATCCATTAACACCTTTCTAAAAAGGCCCCCCATCAGTTTTAAGAACCGACCTCGTTTTAGAGGAAAAAAATCCTTCATTAATATTTTTTCCCAGTAAGTCATTATCAGCACCCTGTTTTTTTTCCAGGAACGTTAAATCCTGGAGACACTGCAGCTCTACCCGGAAGTGTCTGCTGCTTGAGTTTAATCCGATGGAAGTGTCTTAGGCTGTATCTGCCGAATTCATTCCGGAAGTCAGGATTGTTGGCCTGTGTATATCAGAGTCAATATTGTCTGTAGGGGTCAAACCCTCTTGTGTTGTTGGGTCTGATAGCTTCCAGCCATGGTATATAGGAAACGCCCCCAAAAAATTTCCTGCTCTTGTGGTCACCTTGGCGTGCGAGGTCTCATTAGAACCGTGATGACGTCAAGCCCACCCCCCCTTCCCCACACAAGCCAGTCTAGAAACGTTGCAGATGTTCGCCAGCAAAGCAAGCCCCCCTCCTCGTTTTCCTGGCCTCCTCCAAAAACCCTTTTCAGCTTCCAACAGCAGCAGCCACTGCAGTGGCAGCTTTCAAATCGATTCAGATTGGAGTGGAAAAGCACAGGAGTGCTCTAGTTGGGAGGATATTATGAGCTACTTGGAGAAGATGCGGTGCAGTATGCGAGAGACTCTTTATCCTGGAAGATATGCTCCAATGGCTGCATAACTGGCAGGATTACAGACCACCAACATGAACAGGTAAGATTTTGATGGACAAAAGACGTTCACTTTCCGGAAACTTGGCCAGAAATAATATGAACCACACCCAACAGTCGCATGCTTTGGCCATATCAATCTTTGAGGAGGTAAGTCATTCCAATTTGGCGCTTGAAACGATGACATTAGAAAATAGGATACCAAGTAGTTGAAAGATTAATATTTTTTCGTATACCTAGCAGTGAAGGGCCTGTATCCATATATGATTACATTTTGGCCAAAATTAGCACGGCAACAAAAATTGTAAGAAGCTTCCTTAATTAGCAAGCAATAAGCTGGATCTAATGAATGCAATTAATATTTTTTGGTGCAGCTGCTTCATCCACCGGGGCTGATCATTAAGCGGCAGTCAAAAACGCGTCGTAAATTACCCTTTAAAAATGAGGCCACACTGATTTCAGCAAAACTGCGCAAATCTCACTCCGAGAGCTGGATTGCTAAAACCGCAACCAGCTTTATTTTTGTGTTTATTACAGCCCACACACATGCTTAGTACACAGCTCGAGAGAAATTGCCGGCTTGTTAAACAGTGGAAAAGCAGCAAAATGTGAAGCTTTTTTCCTCCTCGCATTTTTTTTACGTATACCGGTACTTGACTTTTATTCACTTATTTTTTAATCATATTATATGGATCAACCTGCAAAAATGTCAAGTAGCTTACCGTTCACCTAATTGAAGAGGATTCTGCCTGTATATAGATATTTACCCTGTTGGAAATCAGGTCACACACACAGAGGTTCATAATTACATGGGATTTTAACAAGATTTTAATTTGGGTAGTGTCCGTCTCTAATCGGCAAAAAAAGGTTCGTAGGGCAATAAATCGAGGGTCCATCGGCGTGAAAAGTGGATCAAGTGGCCTGTGTGTTTATCCCGCTTCCAAAAACCAATCATTGTCCATTGGAAAAAAAAAAGTCACCCACAGATTGCACTAAGCCCAATAAATCTTGCAGCTCAGCCCCAAGAGAGGTGCTGGGGCAATAGTTTTGCAGCAACTATAGTATAGTGTAATATATTCTATACATCCGCAGAGGCACAACCTCCGTCACCGCCGACTATTGTTGACGTCCGTCTATTGATCTCGGCTGGGAATCGACGTCATCCGCATGACGTCAGGACAATCGAGATTTTCTGGCCACAAAATGACGCTGCTTGGAAAGTTTTCCGGACTCGTTATCGCACCTGGTGCACTCATCATTTTTGCTTGCTCCAGTGCGTCACACTATTTACAACTATAGGTCATCATTCAAAACTCAGAATTAAAAAAAACTATTGCGTCACAATTATGTAATAGGATGAGCTAAATTTTCGCAATTTATATACAGAAACGTGCAATTTTGTGAGCCAAAATTAAATAAGTTAGTAAAAAATTACTGCACTGATGGTGTGCCAAATAACTTTTAATGCACGTTATAACTGTAGTTAACTTTCATGGGCAGGTTGAGATAAACTCTACAAAAATTATAAGAATTTACCTCTTCACTGTTTCCTTCTAGTTTTATGAAAATTGACGTTTATTAAGACGAATAGCTGTACTATGCGGTGATGAAAAAAGCACATCAGTTTTTCATTACAGATAGAACCAATAATCCTTGGTGATGATAGCAACCGGCGAAGTTCGACCGGTTGAACCTTGACCTGGAATGTCATGCAGAGTGATCACAGAATCTGATAAAATATTCCACGCAAGTTTATTTCAGCTATTGAGCCAATGTGGAAAGAACGTGCCTTTTTATATGTAGAAGGGTGTGTCCACATGTCGATTTTTCAGTTACGTGACTGACGAAAGAAGCACACGACAAAACACTTGTCCTGTATCCGCCACATGAAAATATCTTGCTATCACCATTTCCGGAAAAATAAAGGATCTCAACAGGAGTAATATTACAGGGTGTGGCTTCAAATAAAACCACAATTCATTATGAAAGATTTGGACTGTCTACCACATCTTAAACAACACACTGTTGCTTCTTTGGTTGCTTGGGTAAACAACAGTCCACTTTCCCCCAATTGGTCTGGGAACTTTGGACAGTACATCACCTTGCATAATAGTGTCGCTGGCAGCAAAATGGTTTAGTAGACCCCCCCCCCCTTTTTTTTTATCCTCGTGCTGTGTCGCTAATCCATTTGACAGAACTGTAAAAGGTCACGAGGACATGTTGGCAATAAATCGCTGCAGAAAATCCTCCCCTGGAGAGGATGGAATGCCTGGCGTTTGCAAAAAAAAAAACTTCTTCCAATATTTTCCCCACTCTGCAAAAGCGCCCAGAAGCTGTAATGTTCACAGTCAGTTTAGGACAAACCTTTACCCACACTTACAGGGTGTCTCATACGCCTAAAAGTTAGTAGGCTACTCAATTTTTAATTCCAAAATGGCCGCCTGACCACGAATCACAACCAGCCAGATCAAATGAGTTTTGGGATCCATTAAATAGATCGCAGCTTGTATCGGTTCGACTATAAATGGAAACCGGCGGCGGCATCCGAATCATTTTGTTATAGACTCGAATCCAAAATGGAAGTTGCCATGCCCCAGCTGCTGCAGCCGTATGCAGGGGGGATCAGTAATTAGAGACAGACGGTTGCTTAGTGACGAAGTGATGAAGAGAGAGGTCCGGGGTGGGATGGTATAGAGAGAGGGGGGAAAGTAATCATTATGAGGTTACGATTTGGACCATGTTCCACCCTGTACATGCCACATCTGTAGTCAAATATCGTAAAAAGGTCATATCTTGCACATATTGAGAGTGCAAAAAAAAAGGTGATCGATTTTTTTCCTGAGATATGTAGGGCCTATATGGTGCTGGGCCGTGACACCTATAATAGCGTTCCATATAAAATTCAACAGCTTGTTCTGCCGGCATATATCACACGCGGTGTCGACATGGAAATGCAGGCGATGTTATCAGTATAAGTTCAAGGCCTTTTGTATACTTTACAGGTAAAGTTGTATGATGCAATCAGGCCTATTGAGTATTCGAGTTACGCATCAAGCGCCTCCTTCAGTGATGACCTATGCGCGCCTAATTGACTGCTCGCTAATGAGGTGCTTCCTGCACCGAAAAGGTCAGGCATCCTCATTCACAATCAGCTTTAATAAACCTAGCTAATTAGTCCGATTTTTTAAAATATATAAATGACGTAATTTGAACCGTGCTGTCTTTTCCAATCGCACAATTGTACAAACTAGGTCAAGTCGTTTTACCTAGTTTTTTTGCATCTCCAATACACACATATGTAGGTGGCAGCATCAATATTTCATAAACGATCGAGGGCTGTGGGCATATAAGCGCCGGGAGAGTTGCTAGAAACCTGCAATCAAGCCTCGTGAACCTTATTCCTCACTGCAGATCAATAGCCCCAGCCCTAAATTGGAGCTCAAACCTGCACCACACACACACATATGCAATGCATGGCATGACACTTTGCAACTCTTTGACATTTACGATCCAATCTATGTCGCTTCTACGCCTGGGAAATAATTATGCAAATGGGTCCTGGATTATGGCTGATTTTGAAACCGCCCATTGGTTTACAAGGCGATTAAATTCACACCGTTTACATGACCGGTTGCATCAACCTAACTGCCATTAATAAACTACATCCTTTGATATTTCTCGTCTTCTTACTGCGAGTATAGGTCATAATCCAATATTAAAGTGGAATCCACTGTGCTGTAATCCAATATCCGGTTTTATTTGCTCTGTCCAAACAAAACTTTATGTATTTCGCGAGAATTTCACGCTGCCTCTGCGATTCCACTAACAAACCCGCATGAAACACTTGCAAAATTCAAACAATAAGAGTGCTAAAAGTGCAAATCCTCGTAAAGAGGAAAAAAATGGGGAAACATGTACAGAGGGTTGAATCAAATTAATATATGGACACCTTTTTATATCTGACAGCAAAAAATAAATATCCTAGTGGGAGAATTGGCACTATCTTTTTTTCTATACTTTTTTGCGTGCTTTCTGCCTGTCCAACTTTATTGCATCTGAGCTTTTCGATTGGCTTACTCTTCAGACATGCTAAATCTCTAGAGCGAGGTCGCTTTCATTCAATGTCACAAACCCAAGAGGTAGAAAGCGCCATATTTTTTTTCTCTCTCTCTTTAGCAAAAGAAGAAAAAAAAATACCTGCGCCTCCTCACTATATTATAGTCGCAAAAATCCTAGCGCTTAACTCCCAAAAGATTATGAAGATGCAGTGGTGGGATTGGAAAGGAGCGAAAAAAATGTGATGGGAAATGATGCAGAGAACAGCCCATCTGGATAGATCCAATCTGATAAAAGAACGGGGGGAAAAAAAACCCGGGTTGAGTTATTGGCATTTTCGCTCAGTTGACGTCGCAAAAGCCCTCGACCCATCACCGGGGTTTGATTGAATACATACAATATTCGCCACAACAATTCAGGCCAGAAAATTATTCTTATTAGGTGCCAATTAGCAATGTTTTCGTTTCTACAGTGTGTATGTTACAGTAATAGCAAGGATTAATTTTATGTATACCTCTGCTAAAAACCTGATGCTAGTTTTTTTTGCCTCTCTGCTAATTGGCAACTACTTATAACAAGGATGGATTTTTGTTTACTAATAAGCACCAGCTGTTACGTCTGAAAATGCTACTAATTAGCATGGAATTTTATACACTTACTTATTGAGACTATTATTCTATTACTAGTGACCCCATTGCCAGCAATATTTCGCAACACTTAGCTTTCTTCTAATACGCTATTTCTCTTCGTCTGATGTTTGTCCGACCTGATAGTATCGCGCTGGAGGCCGATTAAAAATATAGTACTATTCTTCACGCATAGATGGCGCACCCTTCCCCTGCACTCTCCTGCCACTTTCAAATCGTGCGGGTGATAGTGGTACTATCAGGTCAGACAAACATCCGACGGAGAGAATAAGCGGATTAGACCGAATCAGTGGTGGCGGAGGGGATATGGTATCCGACTGCTAATCGGGAGGTCCTGGGTTCGAATCCCGGTGTCGGCAACTCTAACCGTGGTTTTCTGTGGTTTCCCATGGTTCCTCCAGGAGAATTCCGGAGTTGTTTCCTAAACTAATAGGCCATAGCCGCCTCATTCCTTGATCCTATCATATCCCAAAAAACGCAGTAAAAAACGAAACGAAGAGTTCCAGTCAAAAAAATATATATCCCCTCTAAAGAGCCGCCGGCTGATAACGGGGTATGAATTACTATTATAATAAGCGGATTAGAAAAGGGATTATTATCTGTAATAATTTCATTTCAGATTCAGTGACACCAACTGCGAAACATGCCATTACAGGTGCTGTACTGTAACGGGTGCAGCCGAGAATAAAGCCGTGAAGTGCAGCATGACAAGCTGTGTTATTGCGTCGGGTACTTCCCACGCACCACATGCAAGCCCGCAGGTCATGCATGAATATTAATACAGTATGTCTTATAAAATATTAGTTATAATTCCATTATAATACTGTGCATGACGCACAACTACCTTTTTTTGGAGAAAAAACTCATGACGCACGACGATAATGTCATTTACTCGCATATAGGAATTGCGGGTACTTGGTGCATAATTTTGTTTAATCCCTAAGGTGAAAATTTCAACGCTAAACCTGTCCGCCAATATAGGAAAAAGTGCAGCTCAATTCCGCAGATTGCATTTTGGCTCCAAAGGCGTTCAAATGGAACAGTTTTCTCTTCCACCATGTGAAACAAAAGGGGCCATCTCCTTAATATGTTTCCACCAGCACCAACCAAAAATATATTGAAAGACAGGGCCAGAGTTTGCCCTTTTGATATTCGCAATCGAGTCGAAAATGTCAGTCAAGCGAAATTTAATCAGTTAGGACCATAGGAAAAAAATTTGAACGGAATTAACTTGCCTGTGACATGCTGTCGAGAAGAATCCGGAGGGTGGGCGCGCGGATATCCCAAAAAATTCGGGGTTTGGTTGAAAAGGACCCACTTTTGCTCTTCCACGTTTTTGGCACTCGAGTCGACGACTGACGCACTTGGGCGTGAACAGAGACTCCTACAAATCTCAGAAGCTCATTAGTCAAACAGGCCAAATAGGACTCGATCAAACTGAAACCGACATCTAAAAACCTGTGTTTGACAAAAACCCACAAACGTGACCTTTTGTTTCTGAAAAGGTTAATGGTTCAATAATTGTGTCAGGTCATTTCCAGGTCGATTTTCCTCTGGGTCCAGTCACGTTCAGGTCTATAATAAAACAAAGTGGGACCTCCCACCAAAAATCCAATAGCGAAGAACCGACGAGGCGGGGTTGAGGCGGGGTACATAGGCCCAAAAAAATAAAAATAAAAAATCCAGAGGAGGAAAAAGGCCATTAGAATTCACCATGAGTTACCCAGGCTCCAGTATAACCTAGTAAAGCCTCCCTCCAAAATAAAAATCCGCTTCCTCCAGCGCATCTACTTCCAGGATTCTCTAACAAACTTTTATCCGCGCACGACTCCACTTCCTAATCAAACCTATAAAATCTCTAAAAAAAATCGAGTTATATTGAGCAATAACCGCAAAAGTTCATCCATTTTCATCCCCCCAAAAAAGGAGGCTACACCTTCATAACTGGCATATATCTCTGTGTTATATAGCCTAAAATGCAAAGTTTGTTTGTTTGTTTAGTTGTTCCCCTTGTTTGTCCAGGTTTTGGTTGTCATGGCAACCGTGATTAGCATGCCATAAATTGCGGATATGCACAATATTATTATTTAGCTAGTATTACATGATAGAGTATAATAATATAGCCATTTTTTCTGCATTTTTTTTCATTTTATTGAATGTAATATGTTGTTTAACAAGTGGCCGTTAGAGGCGCCACCGGGAAGGCGATATCGCCACTGGAGCTACTGCCATCGTCTATCTGTATCGCTCCTATCGACCAGCCACTACTGGCATCTCCCACACGTGCGTTCTTCACATGACGTGAAAATATCTGGTGAGTTTTAATCCCCCCAAGCCCGGTTTTATGTGTAAAACCGGGTTTGAAACTGCATGGTTTAATGTCCTGCCTGTCCTGCACCAGAATGGCGGTGTAAAAATGATCACAATTGGTTGTAAACGTAAAAGGTTTTTGTTGCATCAGCGCTTGTTGCATCATTTTGTTGATTCCAATTAATTATTTTCAGGAGATGAACCTGCTGTGTCTGTCTGCCAGGCTTGCAAGGACATCTCTATTAGCACCGGAAGGATGGGTCGTAGCCACCGCAGCAGCCGGACCACGCTGGAGGACCTCCTCATGTACGTTGCCCCCATACACATGCGCACACCGTAACATATTAACGTGTGTCTTGCAGATCCGGTATACTCAAGACGTGACCTCCGCATGAGATGCGAGTTGTGTCAGATGGCGCCTCTTCTGCCGGTCACATGCCAGACGCCCATTCATTCCCGGCAGTTTGTTACCAAAGGCGGTCAGAATGATCCGAAGCCAGACCAGGATGATTCCCTACCGGTAGAAAAGATGACGTTGTTCCAGCGGTTTAAACAAATGTATAAGCAGTACTGGTATGTCCTCGTACCAGTGCATTGTTTCACGTCGGTCATCTGGTTTGGGACGTTCTACTACGTGGCGAAGACGTACGCAATCTTCAAATATTTTCACTCTCTTACTTCCTGAGATAAGTTAGCCACAAAATCCTGCTGCAATCGGAATTTAATGTGCTCTAAATTGATGTAAAATGTAATATTCATTAATTCCTGTTGATTTCCAGAGGATTCGACATAGTACCAGTATTGGAGTACATAGGCTTGCCGGACAAGTTTGTCGATCCGATAAGAGATTCGGCAGCTGGACATCTTGCCGTGATGTTTGCTCTGTACAAGCTTGCAACTCCAGCCAGATACATCGTCACATTGGGTTTGTAACCTGTTATTTGCATCGGCGGATACGATAACTAACAACTGAATTTTTTTCAGGCGGAACGACCGTCTCGATCAAATATTTGAGAGATTGGGGTTACATCAAGCCCATCCCATCAAAGGAGAAGCTGAAGGAGATGTACGAGGAGAGGAAAGAAAACCTGAAAGATTTATATGGCGAGAGGAAGGAGAACCTGAAGGAGCGATACCAGGAGCGCAAAGAAGAGCTGAAAGAAGCGTACAGGGAGAGGAAGGAGGAAATCAAGCAGAGAGTGAAGGGTAAAGACGGAACCTGACCGCACACTTAGGAGGGCATAAGTAGCGATTAACCAGGCGACGACAAAATATTATTCTCCTAATCCTATGTTGTGACGTTAGTTTGGATCGTGTTCAGATTTTTAAAGCTGTCCAGACTGATTGTACAGTATCCCCTACCGAGATGTGACTGCAATGCAGTAATTATTCTGTAAACAACAGTGTGGACATGCGCTTTACATGTTGCCCACATGTAGGTGTTATCCCTTCCATATCCTGTAAAGCCTGCAGTTTTGCATTAAACTTGTGTATAGAATTTCAAGCTCATTCTTTCACGAATGTTATTTCAAGAGGGATCACGTTATTATTATGCAAAATGTCATCAATACTTCATTATTGCGAGAACCCGGAAAGTCTCGAGCGCCTGTCAATATCAGCAGTGTTTTATGTAACATGCTCAAAACATGCTTTTAATTAGCTATGGAGCAACATGAGCAAAACACAGCTCTGTGCTATCACGCTTTTTTCCACTGGCAGATGACCTCCTCCTGTCAACTTTGCCTTATCAATTTCATACAGTTCCAGTTTAACATCAAAGAGGCTGGCCTCAGCTTGTCATCATGTAGTCTGGGACAGGCAGCTAACCCGTACACTTCTGTGGCTTTCTAGAGGATATTATCTGGACAAAACGTAGGAAACACAACAGGGCTTAGGTAAGCTGGAGAAGCCAGTTGATATATTGTTATTGACTTAATTTTTCACACACTCACGAAGTCCTTGTGGGGACAGCCCATCGGAATATGTTAAGGGAACATTGGTCAGTTGTAATTCTGAAGAGTAAGGCCAGATAGGCAGACTATAAGTCATGTGGTTCAGTGTACACCGGACTTTGAGTATAGCGGAGTTGCACCATTCAGTAAAAATGTTCTGAGCTGATAATGTTTGCCTTGTGCAGCAAAAATACATGTAAAAAAATCCTGTGCAGGATCAAACAAAAAAAGGTTTATCTCAACCAGTTTTTTACTGCACTAAAAGTTGGTTATAGACAGATTTTGCTGCATGAATGTACTATCAAGAGGAAAAAAGAGGAAGATGACAGGCCACAAAATGATCAGGAATTGCTCGTATGCTGGGAAATTGGTAGCTCGGTACCAAAAGTCACACCTGAAAACTGGTTATTATACCTCTTTGGCTGTAGTGCCACTGCTCCTGGAATTTTTAAAGAAACAGTAAAAAACCAATTCTGCAACTTGGAGTCATCTCCATCTTTAAGCTCTCCATAGTGCACAGCGTCATCAAATGAAAACGAGGAAGACACTATTAAAATTTTAAATACCTGTAAATTTGGGATGCGGCTCGATTGGGACAGTTGCAGACTCCTTTAGTACTGAGAACTTCAGCCAGCATGCTGACAAGTGGAGTATGAGTCAGGCAGCACCTGTGTAAAGATGGCATATAAGTTGGAAAAAGCACAGGTTGGGAATGAATGCTTGTGATACACAAGAGTATACGATTAGGCAAAATCATTTAGTGAAGTGAGAGATCATGTAGGAAATTATCTATTGCTGATCAAGACCTTCTGTTAATCATATCGTAACAACATTTTGCATATTGAATACCTTCTTCGGGCTGATTGTCGATGGATAAATTATTGTAGTGGCATTGAGGAAATACTTCTTGATGAGGTACTAAAAAAGTTGTGAAAGAACGGTAAATTCACCAGAGCACAAGGAAATACATGTATTTCCTTGTGCTCTGGTCAATTTACAGTTTTTCACAACTTTCACATGTATGTGACACGTGACCTCATAAGTTAGTTGCGCATCTTCCAAGCATGAATTAATGCTTCTGTGTGGTGTGGCAGACATCGACTTTCATGTACGTATGTGGAGGAACTCAGTGTAAGGATGAACCTTTTTTTTGCATTTTGCTTGGCACATTTAGTCTAACAGCCATGATAACATGCGTTGACCATGACTGGTGACCACTATAAACTAGACCTAATTGGTGGGCAGTCACGGCCACTGGGCCGTCTCACATCCTGTCTCAGAATCAATCGGGGGAAGTTTTACACACTATGAATGTGCCAAGAAAAATAAAGATTCCTTCAGAAGGTTATTTCTAGTTTCACTTATATTTGATAGTTGAATGTATAGGTCAGATAAATCTGAGATGTCAGACTATATCAGCCAAGATATCAGCATTTTAACCATATTTTTTTGCTGATATCAGACCATGACTTACCTAACCACTTGGGAAGGAAGGAAATTCAATTAGGAGATAGCAATACAAAGTTGAGCATGTGCAGCAAATTATGAAGCAGCATTTTAATGACACTACTGACCTTACTACTATAGTAAGAGTTAGCTGGTATCAAGGGCGTCAGTAGTAAATTTCACCCATGGGGGCAAGTCTTACTATGTGGAAGGACGTACACGTTACGGAAGAGGTTATATGTATGCTGGTTTCTGGAATTGACATACTATTTACATTCTAATTAATGTGGGGTGACATGGTGGTCTAGTGTCCACAGTCTTCCACCTCTGAGGTCCAGAGTTTGATTCCAGAATCGGACGGAGGATACTTATGTGGATAGATTTTCAATGGGTTCTCTCCGTGTTCAAGTGGGATTTCTTGGGGTTCTACCGTTTCCTCCCACAATCAAAATCCATCACAGTACAGGCAATGATTAAAGGCAGTTCATGAAAAGATGATCCCCTAAGAGACCCAAGGAGGCCTATCACGGGGTATCCATAACATACTAATTAATGTAAATCTGGAGCAATCAAGAGATAATGACAATGCTACCATTACACACTACCTGCATTTATGTATACCTCTTTCCAAATTTGGAAGTTATTTATTTTTAAAACTTTTTATCCTCTTTGCACTGAAGCCTATGGCCATTTTAAGAATGGCAAACTGTAGATGACAAGTGCCATTAATTATATTGTCAGTATGTGACTGATAAGATTACGAGAAGTAAAAGGAGTCTTCCTCATGCTCTGCTTCATAGCTTATGTAACCGATAGAGTAATCCAATTATGGAATAATCGCATAAGTACACGCATTAGTGCCAAGTCAGTACCAGTTCAGTTTCATCGAATTTTATGACAGTGACTGATCAATATCTAATTATTAAACAAAATAATGACAACAAAATATATCATCTCCACAAAGGCATTGCTTCATTAATGGAAGTTCACTTCTTTTGCTAGCACATCCTAGAATAAGTCAACATTTCTACCTCACAGTAACCGTCATGACATGGTTTCCATGAAGCAGTGAGAACTACAAAGGCAATTAGCTGGAGTGTATTGATTCTTAATTATGTAATGAAAATGTCTGACCTCAAAGCAATACTTGTCCATCAGGAAGAAACTGAAACATCGTACCCACTACTCGTAGCGCACAATTTTATTCCCATTTTGTGGAAAGTTGCTCAAATTATTTGTACAGTTAATGTACCACACACCTGCTAAGTACTCTGGCAATGTTCCCAGCAGCTTCCTGTGGCCGTAAGCTGGTTTAGGTATGCAAATGATACGTTGTTGCAACATTGAACATATTATCACATCCTGAAGGCCTTATTGCACCAGAAGTCACACAATCAGGATTTTTATTTTTACATTTTGGGGTAAGGAGATGAACTTGGCACGTTACCTCTGTGGGTGCCAGTAATGTCTGGGATGGTAAACCAGGATAGTAATGAGTGGCGCAAGCATTAAAATGTCTGGGGAAAAGAATGATGCAACTTCTGCTGGGTTAGATTAATCTGTGGAAAGTCCTTGACATTAGAAGGAATCGCAGGCGTCTCCCCTTCCACTGCCTTTGGAACCCGGTAAGAGCCAGGAGTCGGCAGTGGGTCACAACGAATCCCCAGGATGCCGCAAAACGACAACCCAAAAATGGACCCCAAGAAGTGCGTGTTTCAACCAAACGCAACCAAGGACTCCTACGTGCCCACGATGGCCAAGTACCACGAGATTTACGCCCGGTCCGTGGAGGAGCCTGAGGTTTTTTGGTCCGAGTTGTCCCAGCAGCTGCACTGGCACATCAAGCCCCAGCGTGTCCTCTCGTACAATTTTGATGCCAAAAATGGACCCATATTTGTCAAATGGTTTGAAGGTGGAAAGACAAATGTCAGCTACAATCTGCTGGAGAGAAACATTGAGCGTGGCCTCGGAGACACCATCGCCTTCTTTTGGTAAGTCCAGCTGGCATAAAATTAATTTGTAAAATTGCTGACTTCGCTGCACTTATCATTGTATGCCTAATAAGGAGAGTAACAATATTAGTTGAAAATTATTAAGCGATTTGGTATGTCACCTGATTGGAAGAAAAGATTTAATCCCTCACCGTGATGGATTACGTATCGATTTTCCCGTGATTGGATGAGAGGCGGAGGATCTCTAGGAATTAGGGTGCAGATGTATGGCCACGTAATGACTGTGTAGTTTGACGTTCACATAAAATATTTAGTAACACCACATACAAGCAGGTAGAATTGAATAGTTTTGTACCAGATTGTTGCACACACTGAAATTTGTGTACTGCCATAAGATCATCAATGACGTCAACATAATTCACAAGAGCACAACTACACTATAACCAGGTGGCATACATTTTCTAAAGAACTGTTGATTCAGACGCTTCTTGTTGCCGGAAACTTACAAATTCAAGGTTCTTTCTTCACTAATTACTACTCCTTGACTCCAGCATAAGCAGCAAGGTCCTTGATGCTGATAAACATACGAGTACTGTGCATTCGAGATTGCACTGAATGAACTTTACATTACATACATTATAGTAAGCAGTTCTTAGCTGGTTACGTCACGTTACGAGAGATTTCAGGATAAAATTTTATCTGAGATGTTCCGTAATATCAGAAGTGGATAACTCTTTAATGTGTAGCCAGCTTAAATATAGGTGCAATGAGAGGAGATATGTAAAATGGAGTGTATATTTAGCTCCGTCATAATAAGGGCTCTGAGACATGCAGTGATCAAGTGATCGGATCTTCATTTAAAACGTAGTAACACGTGTCTATAGCAGCGAATCTGGTGAGGGTCCACAGGGTAAGATGAGGTGATAATACCCCTGGAGTAATAATACTCCTGACTAATGTACTATCACAACATACAATAAGTCCAGCAGTCCCTGATGACCTTCCAGAAAAGGTACTCTTAGGGCAGAATCCTGTCTAACTTAAAGGCTGTGTATCAAATAATTATTGTATGATAGCGCTTTAATATAATAGTATATCAAATATCACAGTAGAACACTCCTGGTGCTTTCTTATTAAAGAGCATTTATCTGCTGAACTATTTGGTGCTTAAAAGCACAGAAACACCATTCGTAGGGACATGTTACGTGACTTGAAAAATATATGGTTGTCTTTAAAATGATTAGTAGGTCGGAGGGTATTTTTACTGGACCGGAAAACGATAAGAAACAGGCTGAGTGCAGATAAAAAGTGATCTGTCAAGCACAGTTGACATGTACGGTAGGTCAATGGAACACCAACGCCGTCCTTAGATTACCGCACTTATTCAGATAAGCCAAAGAAAAACACGGTTTTTAAAATTGCGTAACATAAACTACATCATAGTTGAAACTATTGAGAGGAAACACCGCAAAATCATTGATAATAATTTTAATTTGGATTGTGTGCCAGACATTTTGCATATTGTTGCTGAATATAACTTTTCACTTTTTTCAGGGAAGGAAACGACCCTGCAGACGAAGACAAGATAACATACTCGGAGCTTCTGAAGGAAGTATGCAAATTCTCCAATGTGCTAAGGTCCAAAGGTGTGAAGAAAGGAGACAGGATCACCATTTATATGCCCATGATACTGGAAGCAGTGGTAGCAATGCTGGCCTGCACTCGCATTGGAGCAGTGCACACAGTCGTGGTACGGTTAAGTGTACCTTCAAATATACATTTTTATGTTTAAAAAATTGCATGTGTAGTTTGCAGGATTCTCCTCCGAGTCTTTGGCTGACCGGATCCTGAACATGACCTCTAAAGTGCTCATCACTGCTGACGGCAACTGGCGAGGAGAGAAGCTGATTCCGTTGAAGGAACTGGGCGACGAGGCGATTGAAATGTGCAGGAAGAAGAACCACAAGGTTGAGACCTGCATTGTTGTGGAACATCTTCCAAGGTTGCAGGCGTCCAGGGGCAATGGAAAGGGTCAGATCGACGGAGCCACTGTACCTTCAGGGGCCAAGAGGAGGGAATATGACGACCAACAGGTACCCCAAAAATAATGTTCAAGTGCTGTCTGTTGTTGTCAATGTACTTTCCCAGGACACGTTTGTCCAGAGATTTTTTAAGTATATAGTGCAAATCAGTGTTTTTTCTATCCAGAAGAGGATGCAGTGGGTGGAAGGAAGGCATTTCTGGTGGCACGAGCTGATGGAGAAGGCAAGCGAAAAGTGCCCTCCGGTTTGGCTGGACTCGGAGGATCCCTTCTTCATCATGTACACTAGGTAAAGATGTGGATTACTTTTAGCACCATTTGAATGTAGGCAACATCAGTCATTATCTTCCCTCCTACGCAATTTGTCGGGGTGGGAGGTAAAACTGAATAAATAAGTTTAAATAATAAATCAGTCATTATCTGGGAAGAAAGTGAGAAAGAAAATTCAAGATTTTTTTTTCCCCGACCAATCGCTAAATTTTATACTGCTTTGTAGAAATTTCATAGAAAGTTGTTTCATGAAATTTTGTGTCCATATTTACTGTTTTCCTCTGTCGTGTTAAACGCCTGTAATCTATTCTTGCTTGCAATGCAAGAAACACTGCCAGGTGGCATGACGTGCAGGATGAAAATCATTACCCTGATGACAAATTATTATTAACGAAATAGCACAGATTTTTCTCTGACAGTTTCAAAATTTTTGTGCTGCTATTATCCTAAGCAATGTCCCACAAAACCGGCAATGATACAGGTCTTACATGATATTTTTGGTAGCAGATTGATCAGACATCCGACTGAATTTTCTATGAACAGCAGAGCCTAATATTGCTTTTCTTTTTGTGCGTAAAGTGGATCAACTGGTGTACCGAAGGGACTTATGCACACAATTGGCGGGTACCTCCTGTACGCTGCGACCACCTTCAAGTATGTGTTCGACTATCACCAAGGAGAGGTCTTCTGGGGCCCTGCAGACATCGGATGGATCACAGGACACACCTTCGTAGTGTACGGACCTCTCTTCAATGGAGCCACTTCCATTCTGGTACGTTTGCATGGGGCTATGTCCAGACGACTGGGTCTAGTTTCCTGGATAGTGTGAATGGCACTGGTTTTCTTGCAGTTCGAGGGCACCCCATTTCACCCCCATTCAGGCCGGTACTGGGATGTGGTTGACAAGTATGGCGTGAACAAGTTCTACACAGCTCCGACTGCCATTCGGTCCTTGATGAAGCTGGGAGACAAGCATGTGAAGAAGTACAGCCGGGAGTCCCTGCACATCCTGGGCACATTGGGCGAGCCAATCAACCCAACAGCCTGGCTCTGGTACTACAAGGTGGTTGGAAATGGAAAGTGCTCCATTGTGGACACCTTCTGGCAGACCGAATCGGGAGGACCACTGCTGACTCCCCTGCCCGGATGCACACCCACTAAACCAGGATCGGCCGTAAGTACTCACAACTCTAGATTGCAAAAATGTCCAACTTGTAATCAACATTGATTTGGATCAGTGCTTCCCATTCTTTGGAGTTCTTCCGGCCATTCTGGACGACAAGGGCAAGGAGATTGAAGGACCAGGCGAAGGAAAACTGGTGTTCAAGAGGCCATGGCCTGGGATGGCCCGCACCATTTGGGAGAACCACGACCGGTACGAGTCCACATACTTCAGAAAGCACCCTGGGTACTACCTTACTGGAGATGGTGCCAGAAGGGATGAGGATGGGTACCTCTGGGTCACTGGGAGGATCGACGATATGCTCAATGTGTCTGGGCATCTCCTCAGTACATCACAGGTCGAGTCGGCCCTGGTTGAACACAGGAGCGTGGCTGAAGCTGCTGTGGTACCAGTGCCACACCCCATCAAGGGACAGTGTGTCTACTGCTACGTCACTCTCAAAGACGGAATGGAATTCACCTCAAGAATCGTCAACGAACTCAAGATCAAAGGTAGGGCAAATTTAAAAGATGACGAACAGCAGTAAGGTGCTGCTAATATTTGAATTTAAAAATGCATAACAGTATTATGTTCCAAAATAATGATTTCTGAATAATATTTTAAATGCTAATGGCTTATGACATTCAAATACTGTGCGTTACTTTTGAACAAAACCTGTTGAAGAATAAATGTCATTAAAGGAAACATTACCAGTATACCTTGTTCACTCCTGTCAGTAATGTTTTCTTAAAGTTGTGGTATAAACCAAAATACAAATGGGAAAACTGTTTGGGCGGAAGCAATTGTGCAGTTCATGAAATAAAAGTTGCATTGCCCATATCAAAGTTCACTTAAGCATAATATTATCCTGAGTTGATTTCGCATGACTAATTGAGTTGAAGCTACTAGTAGCTAATTATGCAGTTACAGTATGTTAACTGGTATTATAATTTATTCGCTATAACTTTGCAGGACAAGACCTAGCCCGTATTTTTCTAAATTAATACACTGCCAGTTTTAAAAACAATTTCCATACAACTTTGTCTTTATTACAGTGAGAGAGAGAATAGGGGCCTTCGCAGCACCAGACTACATCCATCACGCTCCAGCACTGCCCAAGACCCGATCCGGAAAAATCATGCGACGTATCCTGGCCAAAATTGCCCGAAATGATCACGACCTGGGAGACCTCACGTCTTTAGCTGACGATACTGTCATTCAAACACTCTTTGACAACAAAGAACAGTAATCACCTATATAAAAGATATTCGAGTTTTTATTTCACCTTTGTAAGGAGTTAGTTGCAGGCGGGTTGTAGATGTGTAATAAAGTTCCCCTTTTGTATAGTGCTTGTGTGCAAATGCAATTACATGCACAGTCATAAAAAAAGTGTGCAACTACACTCATCTGCTATACCATAATACTGTTATTTATCATAACTTCATGTTCCTCGTGCCATGAATTTGTGGTGATCATATTTTCTAATGATCTTTATGCTGCTATGTTAATATCGGATGTTACTTGCTATATGACGTTTATGGAACAAAAAATATATTTAAAAACACAAGTGTCATTAATAAATTACAGTCTCCTACACAGCTTGATTTCCATGGATTGTGACCATGATAATAATAGCCCATTGTATATTGTACAAGTTACCCAACATACGATCAAAATACAAAAGGAAGTCATAAAGCCTACCAACCCAAATAAACACGGGCACCAACTGCTGCTCATTGCAACGGAAACCCCTGCAATTTGTTTACAATTTATTATCGCAATTGGCACTTGGTTAAACGGCCAAGTTGTTCATGCCCCCAATGGCCTTGAGGATGTCACCCTCCATTTATCAAAAAGTTGCAAAATTTCTTATTCAACGTTTCAGTCAACCAAAAGTTATTTCAAAATCAAAGGAAAAGGCAAAGATGTGATTCACATCATTATGTCCTACTGCATAGTGCGAATCAGTTTTATTCATCGCTTTTTAAAAATTGTTGCAACTGAAATAATATTATAGCCTGAAGTAATTATATGAAGGGTAGAAAATGCGTATCTAACCTACGTTGCACAATTGGGCAAAAGAGCTGCAAAAGAGAGAACAATTCTCTCTGGTGCCTTTACACGCAAATTCATTAAATTTGCATTCTATACCAGCACAAGCATGTCTTATTATTTACAGGAACGGCCTTCCAAGGTCGAGGAATTGAATAAAAACTAGTGTTCTCATAGACAGAAAAAAAGCTATACTTTTATCCTCTGTTGTTGAAGCGTAAAACTTCCCATAATAATAAATCGTGGTTGCACATGCGGATTGTTTACCCCCAGCAACCGACAGGAAAGGAAGCAACTCTGGATGTGCACCACCTACATACAGATGTCAGCTGAAGTAAATAAATCAGCGCAATGTTTTGCATGCAGTCGTGTTTTTCTAGTCATCAGGTTAATTTAAGCACGCACCTTATGAAATATAATGTTAGGCCGGAAATTCGCGCATTTACGTCATATGACGTCATAGCATCGCACTTAATCCAGACACTGCACAGTGTACTGAGTCATGTTAATGAAATAATTGTACTGTACGCTTTCACTGTATAATTATGACTGTGAAAGCTGCTGTACTGTACATCCGCCAGAAAAATTTAATGAGATGAAAAAATGGAAAGTACTCAGTCTTAATGGACAAAATCCGAGTGTTCAATCCACTGTTCACTTTTAGTATAGTACATGTTTTGCAAGGCAATCACATGCCAATACCTTATTTCGCATGTGACACGTGAAATCACTGGGGCACCTCCTTCCCTAGTGGCCCCTATTTTGTGTGTCGTTTACAATCACTCGATAGACTCGTGCACACTATTAGTGTCACGACAGCCGGTTCCGAAATAATAGTTTACATAATAGGCATTAGCCACATCCGTCTTTTCCAGCTAAGCAAACACGCTGACATTTTGTGAACATGTCACATTGAGACAGCTCCGTGCGTTGAATCCTCCGACGTATAAATTAACTACAGTATTCGACTCGTACAGTACAAATCAATGAAGGTCTCGAATGAAAAAAAAAAAAAAACCATCGAGTAAACTATCAGTTGCTTACCCAGACACAAAAGTTGCTCACCTTAATTTCAACTTGAATGAAATTTACTAGCACAAATGAATCCCCATCAAAGTGCCAGTGAAACTTTTTTTTTAATTTTTTCAGTGCCAAATGGCCCATTGTTGCCATTGTAGATCAGTAGCCAGTCGTTTACTTTCTTGTTGAAAAGCTGAATAACACTTTTAAGACGAAATGGCAACGTTGCGTGCTCCGATTGATTGCAGACTTCGGCAAAAGGCGATTGAAATAATACCCCCCATCTTTTTTTCCCCCCATCGTATATGCATAAGTATACGAAGGGGACACCAGGCAAAGGTCAGTGTCATGGCCGAATGCCGCCCTATATACTTGGGAGTATCAGAATATTAAAGTTTCAGCATGACAAGATACGTTATATAACCGGCCGATACTTCGTCTTCACGCACGTCAGCCAAGTTGCTGTGTTCATCGCATTTGCTATATACTGCTGTACCTGCAAAGCCGCATTTTGCAAAAGTGTTATGCAATTTCCTGACTCTCGTGGGAGCGTGCATGCAGATTTTCCCCTTTCAGGTTCCCATTATTATTTACTCGTATGTACATGGGCAGGTTATGACGTTATCCAAATTTGATTGGGTGCGCTCTAGCCTCCAGGCAATTTTATTGCTGGCACGTGTCAGTGTCGTCCGATGGTCCGAATGCTTATAATTATTATATTAGTCAAAGGTGCTGTGCAGACGACGAGAGTCTCGCTGTTCAATTAATGGGGATCTCTCGTCGTACGTGTGACGCAGATGATGGGCGAGCGAACTACTCGATAATTTTGTCCTGCGTAAAGATGCATGCCCAGAAGCACCTTTCTCGCTGTGCATATAGTGTCACATAGCTCCAATGATAAAACCCACCCACCCACCCACCCACAGAGCCCAACCTCTGGTCAGATTTGTGTTACCCTGCTCTTCACGGTCTCACCCGTCACCCACGCTCATACCCGCCGTCACAATACATTACACACATGTCCAATAATACTGTACGTATATTGCGTCTATAGGTGCATCCATTAAACCCTTTTGATTAAACCGCATTTCCATCGCCGCATAAGGAGATATAAATATGTGGCCAAAGTGCAAAAGACAGATTTAACTTCATAAAAATTATGCACAATCTAATTACCGTAATTAGTAATTTAGTAATTAATAATTTACAGTAATGTTTCATTAACACGCACATTTACATCCCTATTACAATAATATTATTATTAGCCTATAACAAACAGAAATAAAGGAAATGAGGAACGACATAACTATTACTTTACATAACTATTATGCATAACTATATTATCAAGAGGTAATAATTATTAGCTCTTGATATTATCTACTGTATGAGTAACTATTAACTATGTATAACTATTATTGTGTATAACTATTATTTGTGTTATTATGTGTAACTATATTGGCTATGTATGACTATTAACTATGTGTAGCTATTACTCTATTAACTATATGTAACTATTATAATCTATTAATTATGAGTAACTATTATAATCTATTAATTATGAGTAACTATTATAATCTATTAATTATGAGTAACCATTACTCTAATAATGTATAACTATTACTCTATTAATATGTAACTATTATTGTATAATTATTACTCTATTAATATGTAACTATTATTATATAACTATTACTCTATTAATATGTAACTATTATTGTATAACTATTACGGGATATGGATATATATAACTATTATTGTATAACTATTACGGGATATGGATATATATAACTATTATTGTATAACTATTACACTATAAATATATATGTAACTATTATTGTATAACTATTACGGGATATGGATATATATAACTATTATCGTGTAACTGTTACGGTATATGGATATATAACTATTAAATATAGCCTATTAACTATACCGTATAATATGTCCGTATGTGTAACTATTACCTGCATATAACTATTAACTATATTAGCTATATACGTGAATATTTATATTAGTAATGTATACGATATTGAGTACGAACTGATTGCTAACATACACATTATACTCCCTGACGTATACATATGATTTTGATATCAATATGGACAATTATCGACCCAGATAATTATGTGACCGCCTATTGTACTACACGTCAGTCTCCTCATTATGATAGCGACTGATAGATAAAAGCAATCGGACGACTGTATATTATGTGTGGCGTGACACTGCCCATCACTTAATTGCTCTTTATCAAAATAATGTTGTGGTACACTTTTAATTATATTGGATGGTCTTGTTGACTGAAAATGTCTGCCATGACTGGATGAGGAGCCATACCCTCCCGGAGTGTATTGATGAGCTTGAAGTAAAAGTGCCCGCAACTTGGGGCGCTGCGAGTCAGTCCTTCAGTAGGCCACACGCAGGCTGGTTCAGTTTCAGTAGCCCCCACCACTCTTCTTCATTCATTCAGGCTCTCATCTTTATATTGCTGCCATTCTTCTTGCTCTCATCACCACCTCTCATCTGAACACACACACAGGTATAGTGGACGGCACGTACAGGTACGATCAGAGTAGTATACTTCAAAAGGGTGGGTCGCAGACCTTTTCAGGGATCATCGCAATGGACCAGCTTCTGAACCGGTTCAAGAGCCTGCTGAACCAGGTGGTGGGCAAGGAGGAGAATGGACCCTCCTCGGCCAGGGTCTACCCCCCTGACCAGGGGGTGGCGGACCAGGCACACGTCGGGAGCATGGAGCGCTACAGAGAGATGTACCGCAGGAGCGTGGAGGACCCGGCCGGGTTCTGGTCACAGCTGGCCAGGGAGCTGCACTGGGAGAGTCCGCCCCCAGCAGACGGGACCTTCGTGCAGTACAACTTTGACCAGCGCCACGGACCCATCTTCATCAGGTGGATGCCAGGCGGAAGGACCAACGTCTGCTACAACGCTGTCGATCGCCATGTTAAGGACAACAAGGGAGGGAACGTCGCCTTCTACTGGTAATTTCACCTGCCATGTGTTACATTTATCGAAGGCCAGCCGCCGCTGTAATATTTCCATCAGTTAATCATGCGCTGCAGTTGTATGCATGAATGCAGCTGGAGCAAGGCCATACGTCTGTAACATTGAATATCCACGATTGAGGGTGTTTGTTAAGTGCGTATTATACCGAGCCGCTGTATTTTTGGTGCATAAGACGCAAGGCGATATTTTGAGCAATTTCTGGGGGGGAAAAGTGCATTTTTAAAAATGCAGATAGAACCTAGGTAGGTTAATTAGTAACGGGTATGTAAAATAATTTTTTAAAACGTAAATAAAAAATATGCAGTCGAATACGGTAACTGCGAAATTATGCGAAAACGTCACGCTAATATTGACTGGTGCTTTTAAATTAAAGCCGTCCCATTTGATCATACCAGTGCATATTTTGAAAATTTGTCAATAGTAATGTGGGTCAGCAGGACAAGACAGGTTGTGAGTCGTTTCCCGTTATACTGCTTTAAAATCAGGGGGTTATTCCGTTTGGTTTGAACTGACCTTCATGTACACAAATGGAGCAAACTGCATGCTACAGAAATTAAAGCGTAGCTCTGCTGACGTAAGAAAAAACTCAAAAGTGAAAGTTTTCCTGTTTGCCGCAAAAAAAGAAAAAAATAAGTGGAAGATACACCGTAATTTTTTATCCTGCTTCATTATCATTATGTAACAAGACATATGTAGAGGTAAAGTAGGCTGCACATGTGTTCCACATGCGTGTGTATTAACCGTAATTCTGAACCTTGGTCAAGGACATGATTATGCAGCCTGTGTTTCTTAATTAATGACTCATATGATCAAAGTCCATATTAATTAAACTGTAGACCATGGTCTACTTGTGCACAATTTGTGTAACGGCAATTATTACAGTAGTGTGTCTCTGCGATCATTTTCTGTACAAATTGTACTTCCATCATACAATCAAAATATATCCTAATCCGCCCCTGAGGGTGCACAAAGGTTTTGCGTGATTTTTACTAATGCTTTTTACTGATTATTAGGGAAGGCAACGATCCAGCAGACCACAGCCAGATCACTTATGCCGAGCTGCTGAGAGAAGTGTGTCGCTTTTCCAATGTGCTCAAGTCCAAGGGGGTCCAACGTGGGGATCGGGTTGCCCTATACATGCCCATGGTCATTGAGGCAGTCGTTGCTATGCTTGCTTGTGCTCGCATTGGAGCCGTACATTCTGTAGTGGTAAGTAATGAGATCCACTAGTACACATGACGACTGGCTGATTGTTCCGCTATTTCCACTTTTAGTTTGGAGGCTTCTCAGCCGATTCACTTGCTGACCGGATCCTGAATGCGAAGTGCAAAGTGCTGGTGACTGCTGATGGAGTCTGGAGAGGAGACAAGCTTGTTCACCTCAAAGAAATATGCGACACGGGTGAGCACTGTTTACATAAGAAGACAATGACTTTCACAAATGATGTGTGCGCTGAATATGTATGCCACCTTAGCATTCAATTAGCAAAAAGACCTACATCGTAATATCCCACAGCAATGAAGCTGTGTGAGAAGCAGAAGCATCATGTTGATGCCGTAATTGTGGTCCGTCATCTTCCTCGCCTGAATGCATCCGGCGGAGACATGCAGGACAAGTCGGTGTGGGTTAATGGCCGAGACTTCTGGTGGCAGGAAGAAATGGCTGGAGTATCCGACCAGTGTGAACCGGAATGGATGGACTCGGAGGATCCACTCTTCATGCTGTACACCAGGTAAATAGTTCCTGCAACATGCAGTGGTTGATTAAGCGAGTTATGTTGTTATTTTCAGTGGCTCGACTGGGACACCCAAAGGAGTGCTGCACACCACAGCTGGATACCTTCTGTACGGAGCCACGACCTTCAAGTATGTGTTTGACTACCATCCTGGCGAAGTGTTCTGGTGCACAGCTGACATCGGCTGGATCACCGGACACACCTACGTTGTATATGGACCGTTAGCTAATGGAGCCACATCCGTCCTGGTGAGAATCAGATTCGATGCATTACCTCAAGTGTGTACGTAACACCATGATCTAGTTCGAAGGCACTCCATTCTACCCAACGAAGAGCCGCTTTTGGGCCGTGATTGAGAAGTACAAGGTGAACAAGTTTTACACAGCTCCCACTGCGATCCGAGCCCTGATGAAATTTGGGGATGAGCCTGTGAGGGAGCACAACCGGGACTCCTTGAAAGTGCTGGGTACTGTCGGTGAGCCAATCAACCCGGAAGCTTGGATGTGGTACTACAATGTTGTCGGAAATGGAAGTTGCCCCATAGTGGACACATTTTGGCAGACGGAGACTGGCGGACATGTCCTGACGCCTCTGCCGGGCTGCACGCCCACCAAGCCTGGATCTGCTGTGAGTACGCAAAGCTGTGTTGCAAATTATGCATGATGCTTCGTACAACGGAGGTTTTAAGACACCTTAAACCACAAACTTGCGAGTAAAACTGCTTCCGATTACAAAGGAAGCAAATGCATTACACTAATTATACCAGCCATGCTTGAGAAGTGAAATCCGCAACTAACCATGCTTGTCATGTGTAGTGCTTCCCATTCTTTGGAGTACTTCCTGCCATATTGGACGAGAATGGCAAGGAAGTGGAAGGTCCTGGAGAAGGTTACCTGGTGTTCAAGAAGCCTTGGCCTGGCATAATGCGCACTGTATACGGAAACCACGAGCGATTCGAGCAGACCTACTTCCACAAGTTCCCTGGATACTACTGCACCGGAGATGGTTAGCAGTCGTAACTTTTAACTCACAAATTGTTCAACACAACACGCAATAATGTTATGGCATATTCACTGAGTGTTCGTTTGAGCGGCGTAGTGACTTGCTAATATTTTGTAGGGGCCAAGCGTGATGCAGATGGTTACTACTGGATTACTGGCAGGATAGATGACATGCTGAATGTGTCAGGTCACCTTCTGAGTACTGCTCAGGTCGAATCAGCCATCATTGAGCACAAGGGAGTGGCGGAGGCTGCGGTAGTCCCTCACCCTCATGAGGTCAAAGGGGAGTGTCTCTATTGCTTTGTGACCACCAAGGATGGAATTGAGTTCACTCCGGAGCTAGTTGGAGACATCAAATCTATTGGTGAGTTGCACACCTTTGGCGTGTATCATCAATGCTGTTGAGCAAATTAAGCAAGTCTTACTTTTCAGTTCGTGAGAAGATTGGCCCATTTGCAACCCCTGAGTACATCCAGCATGCTCCAGCCTTGCCAAAGACCCGCTCAGGGAAGATTATGCGTCGGGTCCTCCGCAAAATTTCTCGGAATGAGCGTGACCTGGGTGACATCAGCACTTTGGCTGATGAGGCCGTCATTGAGATTCTTTTCAGCAAGCGACCTCCTAACGTTAAGGTCTAAAGGTTGTGCTATCCTCCGATTCTGGTATACAAAATTCAGGTCGTGGTGTGTTTATTTTTTTAAAGGCACTTTTTTTTTTGTGGAGGGTATGCATGGTACTTTTATTTATGCTTTTTAACTCCCTCCCTGTGTTAAAAGCTGATTTGGCTGATTTGTGTCATCACTGGGAAGCGTGATGTTGTACGTGATCTCTGTCAGGTGTTGTCCAAAAAACATAACCATATTCTCTATCGCATTTTTTCCTCTTTGTTAAGTCCAATGCATTTTGTTTGTCATAACATTCATCAAATCTTTTAACCATTCCTTCCGTTGTATTGCTTATATGTGTTGTACTTAATTTTATTTTTGTCATTTTTACATATTATCGAATGGTAGTGTACATGTAGATTATAATGACACGGAAAGACGTAAAAAAAAAAGAGAGCACAAAGTAGTTTACACTTGTTTGTACTTAAGTTTTATGTTCACAGTGTACATTTGTCCTGAAGATGAAAACTAGGTTGATCTTAATTCACTCTCATGTTAAATTTACTGAATGGTTCGTTCAAAGAGTTGATGTTGAATGTTGAAACCTGTCAAGCTGTGGTAAAGCAAAAATATTTTATGAAGTACTTGCAATGCAACTGAAGACATATCAAGTGTTTTGTTTGGTGGGACAAAAAATAGACAGGCGCCAATTAATATATTTGCACGAGGAAGATTTGGGCATTGTTAAGATCCCCGAAATGTAATGGTTCAGATCTAGTCATATACTGTTCTATCCAAAACTAAAACCCACTTAAACAAAGGTGCCCCTAGACTAATTTTATTCAGCGCTATTGTTGACCTAGCATCACAATGATGTGAAAAACCTGATCTTTAAGTTGTGTACTTGTCCGTTTTTATTTTTTGTGCTTTACGCTTAGATAATCTCATTTTGTGGATTGAACGTTTACCTCAAAGAGCATGTATTTTTTATGAATAATTTTACTGTGGTTGGTTTTTTTTGAATAATGGAAAAGTGCCTCAGTGCTCCAGTGGCATTTTGAATGAAAGGGTGAACATCCCCAGCTTTTATTCCTGGCTATGAGTGGGGCCATTTGTAATAAAAAGAAGTTTTAACATACTGTTGTACATGCTGCAGATCTGAAGAGGTTTGATTTCATAGCTTGCTATCCGATAATATTACCTTCACTGACTAGTGCAGCCTCCTGTAATAGCAGAGTCAGAAATTGCAATGGCAACAATAACTCTCGACAATGCAAACTATTAGAGGAAGTGACGCATTACCCAAGTTCAAATGCCAGGTCTATTGTTACATGTACGAGTCTGTTGTTTGGGATCGATACGTTTGGTGCGGAAAGTGAGGCTGGCCAGGTCTATTTGCTCCAATTTATCGACAAATACATATCATGAAAGTGCGTACTTATCACTGTGAATGTTGTGCCCCCATTGTTACTGTACTGTTAAAAAAGTTGGATGAAAAATTAATTACTGTTGATAGTAGCAATAATTAGGTTTCAAAACTGAGGCAATATGTGCAAGCTTCAAGTCCCAAGTTGCACGGTGTTGATATTTTATTGCGACTTTTTTTTGTGTGTGCCAGTAATTGTTCACCCCCACATTAGCAAGTAGTGCAAACACTACCTGAGATGTTTCATTGCACTGATGATTATTAGAAGAGTTTATGGCAGTATTACTGTTCATTGAGCAACGATCCCGGTGGGATCTTCTGGTTGGTGAAAAGGGTGGTAACAATTAAAGCTCGACCGTGTCACTATTATCCATGTGATATTGGGAGCCATAGTACATGATGTAGAAACAACATTGGTGCTGATCATTTCTTCCTCTGTACTACATCCTGTCCCGTTCCTCTACCACACGTAACATACAAAACGCAACCAGTGGCCTTGATCATTAGTTAGTTGCTAATATTATAAAGAGTGTGGGAAAGTGCTGATATTGTTTACTAGCATTGAATATGTTCCGTTCTGGCCAGTTTGTTGCATTGCAAGAATTACGCCATATCTTTTGTCACACCCGGTAGATCGTGGACCAGACTAATGCGAGTCTATCAGACAGTATAGCTACGAATCAATATGCTACCTAATCTAACCAATGTGTGAGTGTGATCCATCCCTAAACTAGCAATCCCTGCCACTTGGGAGCTGTCTAAAGGGAACTTTGCCAAGAGGAGCTTGGCTGCGACCAGGCGACAAGGGAAGAGAGGAGGGTAGCTGTGGTAGAGGGGGTGGGAGGAAAAGGGGTAGGCTAAATCTGGTGCTGCCATTATACAGTAGACCTCGGGTTGGATCTAAATAAGCAAGCAGGCAACTTGGGGATTGTTGGGAGAGCTAGACCCCCAAAGTGTGTTGCCGGTGGTTCCTTTTTCAACAACCAGTCTGGTCCGTTTGAGTGAGAGGCCGGGGAGCTTTTTTTAAAAATATGTGCTGGTGATTAGTGATTTGGCTATGGGGTCTACGACCAGGCTGTAACGTTAAAGAGGGTGGGACCAAGGAGAAGAGAGGGACATGGGAAATGCACAGGGGAAGAAGAAGAATAAGGTGAAGAACAGGACGAACAATGGCTCGTTGCCACAAGGTAAGAAGCGAGAAAGCATTTCTATAAATAAGGGAGAGACCTCACAAGTTTCCAACCAAGAGGAGGCGATATACTTGTGATATTTCAAATGTTCATTCATGAGGACTTGTCTGCTCGAGAGAGGATGGACATGGGTCATGAAGGACAATACGCAGCAAATTACAATTGCAAAATTACATCACTGTTACATTGCCTGATGATGTGTTAGGTTCAAAGGTCAGCTGTGGGAGGTGGGTGTAAAGTGTCCTATGAATATTTTTTCAGGTCTTGTACTTTATGGATGTAACTATAATAGAATTCTTCAGATCACCATTATGAATGGCTGTCCATTAGTTTGAAATTTTATTTTAATTTTTTTGGGGGACAAACCTTTATGCCTGATTGGCCTTTTGAGGTTGTTTAAAAAAAACTGACCATGAAAACATATTTTCTAGATGTTGCCAACCATAATAAGCTCCTTTGTGCACTTCCATTTTAAAAGCAGCAAAAAAAAAGTGTGCAGAAAATTGAAGTGTTCAACAATGGCTGGCAACAAAACTCACTGAGAAAGACAATGGAAATGTGATAAACTGATAATAGTCTACATGCTGACCACCTGATTAAATACACCATACCATTTGATTGTGCATGTTACATAAGCTCGAATAAAGACTGGTACACATTGGTCAGGACAAAACAATATGCTAACGATGCCATGTATAGAAAATTTTGCAGTAGCCAATTTTAAAAAATGTAACTACAAATGTTAATTTGTCATGAAACTGACTTTTGCTTGTGCAGGGAGACCGAGCTCTCCTGGAACTCCGGAAGTCCAAGGACCGGACATCCTGGGAAGAGCCACTCCAGACGGACTGATCCTCAGGTGGGACCCGCCAGTCACAGACGGAGGGTCAGACATCACAGGTCAGGTCAATATATTCATGTTTGTCCCCAAACTATTTTTTTGGTAACTTGTCGCAATACCTACAGGGTACATAATCGAGAAACGCGAGTTGTTCACTGACAAATGGACCATCGCAAGTCCAGGAGAGGTCCGTTACCCTCAGGCCAAAGTGACCCACCTGAAGGATGGGATCGAGTACCAGTTCAGGGTCAGCGCGGTCAACTCCTGGGGAGTGTCCGAGCCCAGTTGTCCAACAGAGCCGACCAACTCTGAGGGAAGGATGACCAGTTCGCCTCCCAAATTTTACAAAGGGTTAAGAGACGCGGCTGTGTTGGAGCACGAAAGGGTAAGAGGATCTGTTCGGGGTCTATTGTTTGCAATGGTTTCAAAATTTGATTGGGTTTCACAGGTTGAATTCACGGTGATTGGTTGGGGAGCTCCTCCTCCGACCCTGACCTGGTACAAGGATGGCATGGAGCTGATGGACGATGGTCGAATGGAGCTGTTGTTGGATGGAGAGAAGACGACTTTGGTCTTCAGGCAGGTGTGCCTTAGGGACGAAGGAGAGATCAAGTGTGTTGCGATCAACAAGAGCGGAATCGCAGAGACCAAAGCGCGATTACTCGTCGAAGGTACATGTCTAGCCACAAAATAATTAACATCAATAATTAAACTTTTTTAATTGCAGCCCCGCCCCAGCTCCAGATCCAGAAGATGTACGATGAAGGCCTGCTGTTTGAATCCGGAGAGATGATCCGACTGAAGGTTGGGTTCACAGGCAGGCCGACCCCTGAGGTGACCTGGTTCCACGAAGGAGAAAGACTGAGCAACAAAGGTCGCTACGAGATCGAAACAGGCGAAACGACCAGTACTCTTCGGGTACTGGAAGCACGAAGAGCAGACAGGGGCGAATATTTCGTCAGAGTAGACAGCCAACTAGGAGAAGACGCATTTTCTTTCCTAGTCACAGTCACAGGTGCACGTTAAAGTACATGTAACATTTTTTCGCAAGTAACTCTCCAAATGTTGTTTACAGACAGGCCGCAACATCCTGGAAAGCCAATGGTCAAAGAGGTGACTGGAAATAGTTGTCTCATAGAGTGGACACCACCTAGAGATGACGGTGGATGCAAAATTGGCTGCTTTGTCGTCGAATACTTTCGGGTATGTGCACTTCGCAATACCTTAATAAATAGGTATAATTTAAAAAAAATAGGGGTCGAATTTTCATCCCACTGCTAGGTACTGCTAAGTTAGCAACGCCTGTCAGTGGGACAAAAATTCGAGGTTTGGAGAATTAAGAGGTGCTGACCTGCCTCTTCTTTTAGGTCGGCTGGAATGTCTGGCTGAAGGCTGTGACCTCTCGTAACCTGAGTGCCAGACTGAATGACCTGATCGCAGGTTCAGAGTACCTGTTCCGGGTCAAGGCCGAAAACCCGTATGGAATCAGCGAGCCCAGCCTGGAGTGTGGTCCTGTCTTTATAGCTGACCCCAAGCGCGGGTCAGTGGTCAGCAACGGTCACCCAGTCGCGACCACAACAATGCATGGTCCTAACCCGCAGGTCAACTATAACCCTTTCCTGATTCGCTCAACTTGCTCGTCTCCAGCACCGTCTTGGAGCCCTGTCCATCAGCAGTACCCTTCACCCAATGGCGAACCCCTCATCATCGCTCCTTTTGCTGACCCCACCGTGCAGGTCAAGGGTCACGAGTACCCACCGGCACAGTTTCCCAACCCTTGGGAACACCAGCCCGTCTCTTACCCGTGTCATTATCATTATCCGTACATCAACTATCCGACTGGAGCGTGGAATAATAATTATTAACCGTTTGGCAACAGAAAAGTAGGCAAATCTCAACCTAAATTATTAATGTGCGAAAATAGTAGCCTACTAATAAGTTCGGTATCAATAATTATTGCGAAGTTATAGTTACCACAGGTGAGTCACTTAATTACGCTCATTAATGATGATTAGCTGAGGATTCCGATTTGCTCTGCAGAGTTTTGTGTGGTTTCTCCAAATGTTTGTCAGCATTTTGACTGGCAGTTAATACTGATGGAAAAACCCGGGGAATTAGTATTTAACCCGTCCCTTTAAAAAATGCCGTTTGAGGAACCAACCCAGTACTTACATTTACAGTATGTCCATCGTATTGCTAGGAAGTCATTGCCAATTTTTGTTTACAAACAAATTATTAAATAAAAATGCTCAACTTTGCCTTTCTTTTGCTTACAAGACAGGCAAGAGCTCAGTTGAATGCAGTTTCTTTTATATACAAATCAATATTTAACCAAACGCCACCTTTCTATTACTTGCTGTCTTTCTATTGTCACGTTGTGTTGTTGTTGTTTTCACTTTTTAAGTCACGAGTAATAAATTATAGGGAAAAAATATCTTTGTGTTTTATTGGCAAAATATTTTTGAGGGCATTGTTACCTTTCCCTTGTAGTCTTGCTTTAGGAGGCACCAGAACTGTTGTCGTCTTGTAAGCAAAGAAAACCAAGTATGTAAACAATGAGAGACTCGAGAGAGGCAAGTGTAGCCCTAGTTTTTCTTTTTGTATTGACAGGATCACGAAACCGAACCAAATTCAGCAAAATCCTCCAGTTTCGGAGGACAACGTGTCACCGCCGCCTCTGCCTCCTCCGAGGGTTAAAAAGCGGGTGTCGACGCCAACGACGCCCGTTGCTGACAGGAAAGAGAGAAAGAGCCCTAGCCCTGAAAGCACATACTACAGAGGTCGCTTGCAGCATTGCGACAGTGCAGGGTCAGACAGAAGCTCAGAATTTATGCTGGTTCTTATGCCTGATGGGAATAACGAAGGTAAGTTTTGCGACAAAAAGTCGGGCGCTAAAGTGTCATGGCCGCTTGTTATTACAGATCCAGATGCACAATTTCGAGAGAGATATCCGAGCGAATCGCCATCGAAGAGCAGCTCGAGGTCACCGTCACCAGGGATGCCCCCACCACCTATACGCAGCAGGAGCAGGAGGTCCCTATCGCGAAGTCCATCACCGATCCCGGTGCGAAACTCGCCTCTGATTTTGTTCAAGACGACGCCCACACCGGCGGCGAGGACGTCGCTAGAAAACATGCCGATATTGACACGACGGACGCCGACGCCGCCGTCAAAGAGTCCGACGCCTCAGTCTGTTGTGGAGAGGAGGTCACCCACACCTGTATTCAGCCGGACGTCTCCATCGAGGGCATCGACCCCTCCGAGAAGGTCATCGAACTCTCCATTGCGGCTGACTCGCAGTATGAAGGAGACCACTCCGCCAATGAGGACGTCCACTCCACAGATGAGGCAGCTGACCCCGCCATTGCTAGCGTCCACACCTCCGAGGTCATCCACCCCACCTAGGAGGTCGCTGACCCCGCCGAGGACACCACCTAGGAGGTCACTTACACCTCCCCGGGCAGTGACCCCGCCTAGAAAAACACCGACCCCTCCCAAGTCATCGACCCCTCTCAGAAGATCACTGACACCTCCCAGGTCGTTGACCCCGCCTAGGAGGTCACTGACCCCTCCACCTGTGGCTCCCAGACCAGCTCCGACTCCAAAAGCTGATACCTTGCCCAGAGGAGCATCGACTAGACCCAAACGACCTCCGTTACCGTCACCTCCGCCAATGGAGAACACTCTGGTTGACATCGTGTCATCCAGAATCGCCAGAAGGTCAGCCACCCCCGAGTCTCCAATCGCTGACAAGCCTGGAATCTTGAAGAAATCAGACTCTGAGGAGGAACTTCGTAGGAAGATCGAGGCTCTAATTGGCGACGACGATGGCGTACCGACGTACAGGCCCAAACAGCCGGTGCCAGAGGAAGACGAGTTCGTGGAAGAGGACATTGTCTACAACGAAGAGGAAGAGGAGGAAGAGGAAGACGACGACTCGCAACTCGGAGCACCTCCGCCTACCAGTAAAGAGTTGCAACGATTCACGACCAGAACCCCAACACCTAAAGTACCGCCAGAGGATGAGGAAGAAGAACAAGCCGTGGCCCAACCAGTCAACGTCACCTTGGATCAAGTGCAAGCAAAGAAGCAGGTTCGAGGCATGATTGCCATAGCCATCAACATGTCCTTGGCTATCATGTTCGGGCCTTACTTTATTGCCAATCCACTCGTGGCCGCCATTGCTCTGGTGGTGGTCACAGCATCACACTTCTACCAGAGGAGATGAAGCCTGTCCTTTTGTATAGAGTAGGTCAACCCCCAATTAATTACCAACAAATTAGGCTCCCCTGTGCAGGGCTGGACGTGGTGTCCGTACAGTACTGGTGGCACCACGATCCTAAGGCGGTAAAAGAGCGAATCTATTTCCCGCCAACGGCTCGTGCCGCCACCAGTACGACACCACTGAAAATTGAACCTGTGATGTATATTTCTGTACTTTGCTATCACCTAACATACCGGCTGTATATTTCAACCCCCATAGAAAACTGTATGTACTCTTGACTGACTTTTGACCCAGATGTGTCCTTCTGGTTGAGAAATAAAAAAAAGGCGAATATTAGCGGGTCTAATAATTAGTACAGCGCACTTGGAATGGAGTCTCAGCACGTTACCCCGCCTTACTTTTTCTTGTGACGTACTTATGCAGGAGCGAAATAGTTGGCAGAAGAGTGTGGTGCATGCCTCTTCATGCGGTTCCACATGTGGAGACAAGGGTGTGGGTAGGAGGTGGGGGGGACAAAAGGTGTATATCAGGACAAGAATGCAGTCCGAATCTTCTATTGTTGAAGAAAAAATCACGATAACTGCACCGCTGAACGTGCCCCATTTATCATATAAATTGTGGGCTGCATACAATCTCTATACAGTACATATATAAAGCAGAAAGTTGGTATGTTCGGGCTACCTAATCCACTTCTGTGCTACTGAGAGTGCTCAAACTTGGCACACCGATGTCTTATAAACCTATTTATCCCCTTCTAGTTCAGGATAACATTCAACCTCCTTAGCATACATCGCATCTTTGGACGCAGTGTATGGTGTTACAAAAGTGGGGGCGCGTGCGCTGGACGCCAAAGTGTGTGTATGTGTGTTATGTATGTGTGTGTGTGTGTGTCGGTTAGAGAAGCCAAGAGGGGTTGGGGGGGTTGGGGGGGTTGGTTCTCCTTGCTGAAGAGAAGGCTCCACTTTTAGCCGCCTTCAACCGACTGACTTTTCCGTCCTCCCAAAAATCCCCGGGGCCAAGCAAATCGCGTCCGTTGCATGACCCGAACGAGTGTGCTCTGAGCTCAGTGTCCCCTAAACATTCATCGGTTCAACCTCCTCTTGGATTTTTCTATATATCTTTTTTTATTTTTAAAAAAAATGAGCCGTACCGGAGGTGCCGCCCAGCAGTCTTGACCACGATGACCATCGTCTCAGGTAATTAAACAAATTCCGGGACCCAACTTCCTGGCTCGACATATAATTAGTGGCTCTCTTCTTCTTCTTTTTTCTTTCTTTCAAATAGAAAGAATTTGTGGGGCCTGCCCAGGTAACATACGTGTTAAAAGTGTTGTGCGCAAGATAGCCGGTGACATAAGTAGTTGTAGCCAGAGCTTTAAGTCAAGGCCGTGAAAATTGCTCGCAAAAATTTGACACGCTTCATTAATATACTGTAGATGTAACATTTTGCGAGGCTTTAACGAATAGAAAGGAAAGTAAAGCCATTGTGTGGTAAGACAAAATATTTGTCTTGAAGATGGTTTTGAAATGTGTAAAAGCATTACACAGTTTCCAGCTCTTTATGCTCAGATTGTGCACTATTAAGCAACATTTAAAACATTTTGAGGTATAAATTTGTAATGCTAAAATGTTGCTTCTGGTTGAGTGAAGATATTCAAAATATTCTTTTGCTAAAACTTACTGATGCCAACCCTACATGACTTTTTATTAATGATGATTCGTGTTATAAATCAATCCAATCTGATTTATTTCATAAATTTGAAACACAATCCGAATTCTATTACCATAAAATACCATGTAAGTGTCCTAAAACATTTGTAATATGAACTGAAATCGACCACGATTATTTAGGGCCGAATGTTAGAGAATATAGAGATTTTGATATCAAAATGCAGGTAACAACGAAAGGCTGTTCTTTAAAATTTTATCTATAATAATTAAACTAAAATGTCCACTGAACTACGATCCGTTTCAAATTGTAATATTTAAAGGCGCATTTTGCACTAAACTGCAGAGATTATAGTGACAAAAGCAACATTCTAATGATCAGTGTAATTTATTATTCTCACAGTTTGCTTTAAAAATTAGCACTCTTACAATAGGCTATTAAATACGGACAGTGCACCGGTGTTGTTACATTTAGACAAAACTGTGCTAATACGACTCAGTTACTTTTAAAATGCCCTCTAGTTAGCGGTACTTATAAATTGACTGCATCACTTTTTCATAGCATTAATCTGCTAATAGCACTAGCTTTTCAGCAGGATAGCACTTCCTCTGTATGTCTTAATTCGGAAGTAATGACACTCGGTATGATCGTATGAAACACATGAGTGAGTAACCGTGTAGTCAGTAGTGCATGATTTGAGTGGAAATGAAGCTGTTTGAAAATGGCAAAAGTGAGAAAGTGTTTAGACTGGTCCAATCACGTGTGTTCGGGTTCATGGTTGGAGTTAACTTCCGGATAAACACGCTTGGGGGTGCAGAGGGCTTGTCCTACACCGAAATAATGGCAAAAAAAAAAGAGAGCACGAAGAGCAAGGGAGAGATGACGTGTCTTCAGCAAACCCCCAGCCAGACACAGTGAAGTTTTGGGTGCAGCTGATCTATTTCTGGACCCTATCTCTAACCCCCCTGATGCACACCGTGTGTGTGTATATATGTGACGAAAGTGAAGCGGATGAATGGGGACCCGGAATTGGCCTTTGCCATTCTCAGCACCCGTCACCCCCAATTAATTCCACTAATCACCTGAGATCATTATTTTTTTAAAAAAAGTACAACTTGGCGTAACACACGAACTGGACAGACCAGAATGACTTGAGCAAGTGGACATCTTTGATTGATCTGAAAATTGTCATATCCAAAAACGCTGAATTTTTAATTGGCCGAAAAAGGACATGAACTTATGATAGGACTATGTAAATTAATTTGACATAATCTAAATAGCCTAATAAAAATATAGAAATAACATAACACCTACACAAAAATAACAACTGAATGTAAGTATAGAATAATACGATTTCATGTAAAATATAAAATTATTAGCCAATATGGCATAAAAAATGCGCGACATGAAATATAAAATTACACATATATTTTAAATAATTACATACAAGTGTAGATCTAATAATATTGAGCAATATTCTAGTAACTATAGGAAAAATGAATTTCTTGTTCAATGACAATAATTGTGGTTATGACAAATTTTGCATTTAATGTTTTCCCCAACTACTCGACATGTTGTCCCTTCCTTATTAACATTACCGCCTGGTTTTTCCAGAATACCCGGACAAAGAGTCAGCAACATCATCCCCTGAGTTCTCCAAAAAGGCACCGGCAGCTGTTTGGGCCCAAGAAGGTTCAGATGTAACATTGACTGCAGAATTAGAACGAGGCGTCGGAACTTTGACCTCGGTAACCTGGTGAGTATTACAGTACACACAGTCCAAAGAGAGTGCATTAAACGTCCCTGTCCAGACCCCCTCAACCGAAAAGGTTGTCGGGACAGAAAACGCGTTAAAAACATACCGCCAAGCTCCCCCCCCCCCAAAAAAAAAAGTGCGAAGGTCGTTTTGCCTTTATGTCTCTCGCTTATGGAAATAGACGGCCTCGCAAATGAGTCAGTTGCAATCCAATGGGGGAAAAAGGTCCGGGTTTAATAATAATGGCGATTCGGGAAATGGTGTATAGCACTGCACTATAAACAAATCTGTCCAATGTGGGTACCAATTACGCGGACTGGCGGGACAAGCTGGGGGTTATATTTAGTTGGCCGCCCCCCCCTCGAGTGATTGGCCAACATCCAGGCTGACCTGGCAGGCCGTACCAGAGTCTCAGAATTATATTTTGCTCGGGACAGGGCGCAACCATCACCCCTAATTTACACGAGAAAGAAACCTGCAACAATCAAAAGTGGAAAAAAAGATTGTCAAGACCTGTTTTATGCCAAGGGCCTCTTTACGCACGAAATATTTTGTTGTCCTGGGTCAATGCGGGGTCGGCTGTATTTTTAAGAATGTGTATAAGAAGCCTTGCCCTACATAAATTCTATTCCAGTATTTGGTACATTGTAACTGGAAATTACAGCTGTTTGAATCTGTCCGTGTCAGCTGTAAGCTACAGGATGTGCCAAAAAGGTGCGCCTGAATCTCTAGGATGGAAATTATTGATGTTTATGTAGGTGATTTTGGCTTCATAATGGAAACAATCATTAATTTTGGTGTTGTCACCAGTATTAGTCGTACAAAAATATCCTGCGAGTTATGCATCCCACAACTAACCGTGTTTGATGGGTCACATAATCAGATGGATAATTCCTGCAATTCACATGGGTGCATAGTAGCAGCAGTATCAAGCATGCGATTACCTCAGAGATGGAGCCAAAATTTCCAAAATCAACTAGAGCAATTTCTTGTTATTTCGCAATAAACCTAAAGCCATCACTGGTGCACATTTTGGAACATACTGAAAGATTACACAGTTGAAGGCCCATTTGATCCTGATGGCTAGTATTTTTACACCTTTTGTTCACATTTAATATATCAAAAGTCGCCGATTTTTCAGACATTTATACAAAGCTGCAAACAAAGGTTCAGAACGGTTCACCGAATGACGCAACTTTGCGGAAGCATATTCTACAACACCCACGTGTAAAATGTTACGCAATCAACAATTATCGTAGCCACTCAATGGGGCGCACTCACTCTTTTAGATCTCATAAAAGAGGGTGAGTCAATGAAGCCATAACACTTGAGACTGACACTAACCATCAACAGTTCCTGCTATAGTACAAATCGCATTCATAAAATTACTGGCCAATCAGTCTTTGGCTATAGTGGAAGGCCCTATTACTGTCGGCAATGTGAGTTTGGCAAAGTATGACCGATTTTCTGTCGAGTGTTGAGTATGCGACTAAGACTAGCAGTACCTGCCTACACGTATACCCCCCAGGCAGGTCTTGATAAAAATATCAGATTTGGAACGAGCTGGCGTAGCCTCCCTCCCGTGTTGCCTCTGCTGCCGCCCTCTTGGGAGGCTGATGGAAGTGCAGAGGAATCCTGCAGCTAGAGTGTCCCTATACCATCTCGGCTATGGCGGCGGTACGAGCTGGTTCCGGTTGTGCGGGCTTCTTCCGGAAGTGTTAGCAGGCTGGGAGAGGTGCTGTGTCACCCTCGGAGTGCGGTGAATGGGTTCGCAGTGCTCTACGTGCTGCAGCTGCTGCCAGGGAGAAAAACCAAGGAAGAGATCGGTTCTCTCGGAGGTAGACAACCAGCCTCTCAGGCCTCCAAGAGGGTTGCCTAACCAGCCTGTGGCGCCTCCCAGAAAGAGGAGGAGAAGGTCCGGATTCGATTGGAATTGTCTCCAGTGGTTTGGCCCCCCTCCTGCTGTTGTTGTTTCTTTCTGTTGTGTTTATCCTTCTTTCTTGTTGCTTCGGTCCAACCTTCAGGAATGCCAATGCCAACTTGCACGACAATCATTCCCGACAGCCTTTTGGTCTCAAGGGCTTGGCACCCATCACTAAAAGGTGTTGGCATAAGGTGGAATAGTCCATCACCAACCGTTCCGTCAACAGCTGGTGCCAGTGTTTTAATTGGCAAATCGATTAGTAACATATTACAATCAGAAAGAAATTCCCTTGATTGGATTGGATTGAACTGATCTCAGTCCCTCATTTATGAGGCCAGTGAGTCATGAATTATTTCTAACAACATTCCCTTGGATATACCAATTCCAATTTCAGGCTTTACTTAATTGGTAGGAATAAACGTTACTTCATATAGTACCCTAATGAAATAATAATCTTGAAAGTATTAGCTACCTGAGAAGCGCTATGATTTTGAATGGTTGCGAAATGCATGCCTACATACTGAAAAGTAGCTGACGGAAACAGGAAATGTAAATTGTAACGCAGTGTTTATCAGTGACGTTGTGTGAGTGAAAGAAGCTTTACAAAAGTGTAGTCAAATGTTAGGTGCAAGACTTTGGACACGTTAATCATTAAGAGTTGGCCATTTTGTCACTGCCGTCCTCTAATAACTGCTGGATGAATCATTCTGGGTTCAGTGCACGTGGAGTGATGTTTTTGTTTACTTTCATCTAAACAAAGGCCCAACCAGACGTAAATAGAACCAAACTGGTCCGGCGGCAAAGGCAAAAGAAGAACTTCGCATATTTCGCCAAAAGTTTGGAATCAGGGATATTATTTTCTGCAAACTGCGCAACGACTATAATAATAATAGTCATCATCATAATAATACCATGAACTAAACCAGAATGGTGGCACATTTCGTGTCACATTCTTTTAAATATGCTGCACCGATTGACAACATCTGAAGCAGCTTCAAATATATGAATGTTATTTTAATTTTTATCCCACATTTTCTTTCAAAAGCCTGTCGCTTGTACAGAACGTGTATTCCATGAAAAAGTAGGTACTGTAAATACTTTTTTAATTGTACAGCAAAATGAGCAGTTACTAGTCAGGCTATTAATGTTGTGAATGATGCCAGTTCGTTGTCAAATGCTAATAGTGAAAAACAGACTACATATCTTACAACTGCTATTAGTCAGCATTGTCACTGGCTTGTAACTTACAAGCCAGTGACAATGCTGACTAATAGCAGGAAAATAAAATTTAAACTATGTTTGGGAAAATTCTTTAAAAAAATTACCGTCAAACTTCTTGCCATTTGCACATTGGCACTTTTTCACGCAATTGGGCAACATACTACCGTTTCTTCAAGCCTCGTGAAAAACAAAAATCCCTGCGAATATTTTGAAACCGAACGAACAGGCTTATGCATTAGCACCTCCCGAACACATTCAAGAGCACTTTGGAATGCCTACAATTTTATGCGAAATAAATTGTTGTTGCCTACACTGCTCTGAGCCGAGAGAGTAGTTTGCCATTGTACTGGTTTTGTAAGGGGAAAAATTAAAAGAAAGGGAACATGCTACACGTAGAGGATGAATCAATGGCGAAAGTTGGGGCAGGTGAGTTGCGTTTTATTGGCGAATTTAGAATAACTAATGCAAATACTGTGTTCCGGTTGAATGACACGTTTCAATCAGAGATTATCTGGCACTGCTCTAATTGCTTTCTTTAATTGTAGCACTGGTTATTACATGTATTACATCACTTACTTCAAAACCTAATATCGGTTTTAAATGTTCAAAGTCCTCCTGATGAAAGACAGTGTGTTTTCGCGCCAGTTACTTACAGTCTGCTGTTATTTCTAGAGATGACAAAAATACCATCCCGTTCCCATTCATTCCTCTGTGAAGCAATGCTAATGCAAAACGTGTCCCTCCTGACAACATGTCCCCGTTGAAATTTTTACGCCTGCCATTCTGTCACCCAACCCTAATCCAAACCCTTTGACGCTATTTCGCAATGGAAACAGACAATTTGCAACACTCCCATTATTATTATTATTATTATTATTATTATTATTATTATTATTATTATTATTATTATTATTATTATTATTATTATTATTATTCGCAGGTCCCACGGGGAAGACAGCTTGTCGGCAGCTTCAGAGGACAGGTACGAGACATCTGAGAAGAGCAACTCTGTTCATCTGAGCATACCCAGGGTACGTGCAGAGGACGGTGGCCTGTACACGGTCGTGGCCAAGAACCATTTGGGCGAGGCCAGAACCACCCTTCACCTGACAGTCCAGTCTCCAGGAATGAAGAACGACGCACCTGTATTCCTCAGGAGCCTCAGTGACCTCGCGGTCAAGGTTGGAACCAGAACACGCTTCCTGGTCGAGGTCAGAAGTTGCAGTCATGTCAAGGTAAAAAAAATCACATCAAACTGTGCGAGTACGAGAAAAAAAAATAGTCCAAATGTTTCGCATACTTTCGCACCATTTTGTCGCCAGAATATTGGCTACATTATAGGCGTACTGCAGGAAACTGGTGTATTTTTACACACCACTCTGGGTGAAGGGTACAGGCTTCCAATGCCAAGTAGATGACCTCTTTTTTATATAGTACCGACGCCATAAGTGTCTCTTAACGACCTTCATAAACTCTTTGACAACGTGACAATTTGTGAGCCTAACACACTACAAAACTGACCATTCTACAGCCCAGGTTGGAGGTATATAGTAAGGTCAGTGCACTGTCCGGAAATAAACTCACTTCTGCTCACTCATCTCGAGAGAGTGGCCTGTAATAACATATTCCATGGATGACTAAAGGAGCCATTTGCAATAGATGATACGATAAATATTGCGTGTTATCGTGTATGACCTTGGTGAACTCCATGGCTGTCTCAGCTGGTACTTTTCGACTTTGTGGCACGCATCCAAAATTGTCTCTTTTCCGCGTTTACCTTTACGCTTTCTGCTAGCGTCATACCTGCTTCGGTCTGGTCCTCTGCCAGACTTAGGGGGACGAAACATTATCATGCATTTTTTTAATGCTGCTAAATCTCGCAATAAATTGTGTAATTATTGCGTGGAGAAAACATTAGACCAAATTGAAATGGCCATTTTGTGCGGAAAGAATCACAAAAATGACATAACCAAGTTTCCTCTCCCATTATTGGTTGTCGTGGCACTTCCTGCCAGACTTCCGGTGAAATCTCGGATTAGAAGACTCTATAAGTCCGTGAGAAGACTCATTGAGTACTATTTGGCCTGTTTTTCTAACATAAGCCCAATTAGTTTTCATAATTTTTCGCCCATGTTATTTATGGATTGCCAAAGATTAACTTGAGAAATTTGACAGTTAGTGGTGTCGTGACCCACGTGTGTGTGTGTGTGGCTGGCTCGGTTCCTTTCCATTAGAATCTGGTGTGGAATGTGGTCTCTGATGTATGCGGCTACTAGAATAACCTCTGTTCTCCCGGAACTAATAAGGGCCCTAGCTTGGGAGGGAATAATCCTATTCTGGGAGTCAACCTTTCCACTTTTTACCAGTGCTAACGAGTTTTTCGCTTCACTGTTTATTAGCATCGGTCACAGCTCTCGATTGCTCACATTCACTGCGAATGCACTTTTGCTATCATATTTTCAAAGTACCGGACAAAGACTATGTACTTACGCATTAATTCCACTCTTCATCTCAAAGCAGACTGCTTCACCACTGTAAATAAAAAAAGAAGACAATTATTAATTTATTGATATTTGTTAAACATGTCTGCAATATTTACACACTTTGCTTTTCTCATGTCCGCAGTATTTTTGAGTGACTTTCGGTCCAATTTTAGTTACTTTTCACTCGCCCTTCATCAATCGATATTGGAATACAGTTCCTTAAAATTATGGGTGAATTTTCGCAGTAATTTATGTCACTTTCTTTGAAAAATATCTGCATCATACTTTTACAGTTGGAATTACCCTTGAAACCTATTTATAATATTGCCTTAATACCGAATAGGCCTTTACGACATAACTGTGTATAATGTATTTAGATCACATAATCATGTTGTCTGAGCTGTGTAAGTGTTGCATTGTGTTCAATCCATTATTTCTCAGGTATCGTGGTACCGCAACGACGAGATAATCCAGGCAGGAGACCGGTTCACATTTCTGCACGAGGGTAACTTTTACTGCGTGGACGTAGCACCGGTGGTGGTAGAAGACGAAGGGCAATGGACGTGCGTGGCCAGCAACCTCGGAGGTCGAGCCAACTGCTCAGCCAGCCTCAAGGTCCTAGGTCAGTACAGAGCATGTCCCTCCCAGTACTTGTAAGACTAATTGCAATTGGTTGCAGTTCCTCGGGCGTACAAGACTCCCGAATTCCTAGAGGAGCTTCGAGCCCTTCTGACCGAGCAAGGTACAGTGTCCTTAGAGTGCAAGGTGGTCGGAGTTCCAACCCCGATACTCCGGTGGTACAAGGACGGAGTGGAGATTCGAGCAGGAGATGTATTCGCGTTGACCGCCAGCCCGGATGACCCGACCTCACTGGGAACATATGCCTGCGAGGCCATCAACTGCATGGGAAAATCAGTATCATCCTCCAGGGTTCAAGTGGTCGGAAAGGGCAGCAGGGAAGGGTCTCTTCTTCCTGCTGACAAGTATGTTGCTTGGCCTCCTTCGACAAACCCTAAATAAATGAGTTGTAATTTCAGAGTGGCTCATGGCCCGGCTCCTGTGATTCTGGAGAAGGTGGGCCACCAGAGAGTGAAGGTGGGCGAACCCTGGAAGATCTCGACCCGGATCTCAGTACCTCCCCAGCCCAAGAGTGTGACCTGGTACAACAATGGGAAGGAAGTGGATTCCTTAGGAGACGACAAGTACATGCTGGACGACGACGGAAACGGTCGGTTCAGCGTCTCTCTCAATTCGGTGGACCTGACCGACGAAGGGCAGTGGAAATGTGTCGTTTCCAACGTGGACGGAGATAAGGTCGAGACTCTCTTCAACATGGACCTCACAGGTCAGGACCCATTATTTACATTTCTGATTGGAATGCTCAACATCCGTTACTTTTCCAGTTCCTAAGAACTACAGGAAGCCTCGCTTCTTGGAGAACCTCCGAGCCATCTTGACTGAAGAAGGACTGGTCTCCTTCGAGTGCAAGGTGGTCGGATTTCCTACACCTCAACTGAGGTGGTTCAAAGACGGACAAGAGCTCAAACCTGGAGATGTCTATCAGCTTAGCGGGACCAATTCCTTAGGTATCATCACATGCATCCCAAAAAATCTTTTTCGGACCAACTTTGGAGGAATTTAACGAAATTGTTTCTTAGGTTCGTACTCCTGCATGGCCAAGAACTGCATGGGGGAGGCGACCAGCACAGCAGAACTGACCATAGAGGACATTCAGAACCAGCTCAACGAGGAGGAAAGACAGCAGCTGATGCAGGCTACCAATCAGCCGCCACAGTTTCTGACAGGCCTGCGCAGCTGCGAATCGAAAATTAACGAAACCTTCCGCTTCACAGTGCAAGGTAACACATTTTAACCAACTGGTGAAAGTTACGAAATAGCTAAGCACTGCTGTTGTTTCAGTGACGAAAAAGCCGAGCGAACCACAGTTGACGTGGTACAAAAACGACGAACAGATAGAAGTAGGAGATGGAAAGTACAAACTGATCAAGGACGACGGAGGAGTCTTCCACTTAGATATTGGACCTCTAGAAATCGACGACCAGGTAAGTCAACAGTCCAGTGGGACAACAACAAGGATTCATCCAATCGGATTTCCAGGGCGAATGGAAGTGTTTGGCTGTGAACGAATACGGTCACAGCCTGAGTTGCTGCCATCTGAAGCTGACCATTCCCACTCACTACAAGAAGCCCCGCTTCCTTGAGAACCTGAGGGCCATCCTGTCCGAGGAAGGGACGGTCAACCTGGAATGCAAGGTGATCGGAGTGCCCCAGCCCACACTCAAGTGGTACAAAGACGGAGCCGAGCTCAAGCCAGGAGACATACACAGGATCATATCTGGAGAGGATGGCACTTGCTGTTTGGGGACATACACGTGCGAGGCACGCAACTGCATGGGGACAGTCTCCAGCTCTGCAGCTCTTCTAGGCTTTGAAGGTCAGTTGGTCTTGGGTCAGGAGGTCATATGCTAAACGCCATAATTTCCAGAGCGAATGATGGGGAAAGATGGTCGAGAACCTCGAAGACCACCGGCAGAGGCTGCGAGATTGGCCAGAGACCCTTCGTTGTCCACCATACAGGAGGAAAGGTCATCCCAGATGGTCAGTCTGTACGAGACGCCCCAGTCGGAACAGTCTGGCTACATGGACGAGAAGGCCGAAGTGTCCGTGTCCATCGACGGACGGGAGGTGTCTGTGTCGTTATACGAGACGCCAGACATCACAGAAGAATATGCCAAGAAAATCGTGGAGATGTACGCGGACGAACTTTCCGAGCACATATCAGGTCTGTGCACATGCATGAATCTATCAAATCAATGTCTAATTACTGTAATTACAGAACACAATGTGATTGAGCTGCCGCCTATGAGGTTCATCAAAGAGACTTCCACGTCCGGTAACATCGTGATGGAAGCCGTGGTTGTGGAAGTGACCAGTGACAAGTTCATGACCGCGAGGTCAGGAGAGCAGCGAACAGACGAGGAGAGAACAGAGGCCGACATTGAGGAACTTTCCATAACCGACGAGGCCTTCGAAAGTCCCATGACCCCGTCACTAGCCACCACATCCGCTGAAATGGAAAAAGAGATGGTCAACTACCTGGACAAAATGATGGCTCGAAACGTCCCTCTAAAAACACAGCAGCCATTAAAGGTGGAAGAAGCGGATGTGAGATCAAACTTTCAAGTCTTCAGCGACACGGATATTCCTGTGGTGGCTCAAGCCAAAGAGGAAGACGTGTCGCTGCTTCATCCTATAATGGTGGAAGACATGGCTGCTTTAGCCGACGAATTAGAGTCAATGAGCGCAGAACTTAGATCGTGGCATGAATCAATGGCCATCGAGAGAGAAGCTTCTTTGAGAGAAGCAGCCATGATGGAGGAACTGGACATTAGAACCGCGGATCTGGACGAGATGAGCGAAAAGTCTGACTTGAAACGATTGGCGTCTCTCAGAGAAGAGTCTGAATGGAAGACTGCTGTGGTTCAACAACATGAGATGCTTTCAGGTGAGCCTGAAGAAATATCAGAGAGCGCACTGAAGCGGATGAAGACTGAAGGAAAGGCGGCTGAATCGATGGTGTCAGCTCGTGGAGTGGCCGCAATTGAAGAGATGCAACTGCAGGCGGCACAAGGAGTCATGAGCGACAGATCTAGTGTCGGAACAGAAGCGACTGCGACTCTAGGCGAAGGTACGATGCAAGTGTGCCAGGTGCAAGAATTGGTTCAGATGGAAGGAGCCCAAAGCATGTCAACAATGGAAGGTGCGTCGGCCCAAGAAGCCTCGCTCAAATCTGCGCAGTACATGGAAGCAGGCATGATGGAGGAAAAGCAAGCGCTTGAAGAAGCTCAGGCGATGGACAATACGCTTTCAGCTGCTGAAGCTTCAGTCGAAATCTCCGCATTGGGCGTCGGTCATGTCCAGGAGGCGGTTCAGCTCGAAGGAGATGCCAGAAACCTGTCGACGCTTGATAACATAACTTCACTTCAGGCGTCCATGACTATTGAAACTCCTCAGGAAATGATTGCAGCGCAGGAGTGCACTGATTTGAACGACACCTTGAAAGGTCTGACAACAGCGGACAGCGTGTCTATGTCCGACGCGTCATTCCGCGTCACGACGCCTGACGAAGCTGTAGGAATCCACGAGCAGCTTCCGTATGATGACGCTCCTAGGGATATGTCCACACCCGACGCCGCAATGGCAAAGGCGTCTATGCAGCTGGAGACGCCTCAGGGAATGGCCGTCGCCCAGGAGGCCAACCTGGTCGAGTCCGTTCAGCCTGTGAAGTCACCAGATATGGCGTCGCTTACAGACGCCAGCTTGAAGGTGGTGGAGACGCAGGCGGCGGTGCAGCAACAAGGACAAGCGTTTGAACAAACGGGCGCATTGTCGAGCCAGGACGCATCGTCGTCTAAGGCCTCAGTTCAGGTCGAATCGCTGAAGGAAGTGGCCCAAGTGCATGAGCTTCAGGTTCAAGGTCAAGCCGTTGCGTCTTCGGCTCAGGTGCAATCAGCTCAAGCGACTGTTGGGTTAGAGTCATCTCAGCAGGCAGGTCTGGTTCAGCAAGTTCAGGTGCATGATGATGTCAAGTCGATGACCTCAACCGAAGACGCCTCGGCTGAAGCGTCTCTCCACATGGCGTCGATGAAGCAAGTGGCCATGGTTCAGCAGCAGGTTGAGATGCAGGACGGGGCTCAGAGCATGTCGTCAACAATGGACGCCATTTCGACAGACGCGTCTCTGCAGATGGCCTCTGCTCGAGAAGTTGCGGTGGTGCAAGAGCAGGTTCAAGCTGAAGGCAGCTTACGAACGATGACACCTCAACTGTCGTCGGCTGAAGCGTCGATCGAAATGGCGTCGGCGCAGCAGGTCGCCCTCAATCAGGAGCAGGCACTGCTGATGGAAGGTACGCGACCACTGTCCTCATTGGAAGAATCAGTGTCAACCAGTGCCACTGTCCAGTCGGCACAGCAAGTTGCAGTGGCACAGGGAGAAACAGTACTGGAAGAAGCTCAGAGTCTGTCCTTATCATCAATGGCGCAATCCACAGAAGCGACTATGAAGATATCGACTAAGGAAGTTGCTGTTGCTCAGCAAGCCCAGACTGAAGGCACTGTTCAGACACTACAGGTGACTGACGGAAAGGCTCTCCAGCAACAAGCGGCTGTTTCAGCACAGTTGGCTGAAATGCAAGCGGCCATAAACGACCAGCAGGACCAACTGTCCGTGGCAGAAACACTGTCCGACGTGGACAGTCTGTCCAAATTAGAAGACACAGCAGTTGCAGGAGCCGAAGCTTCTCAACTGAAGAAGGCTGCTGTGGCTCAACAAGGAGTGATGATGCAACAAGCCGAGTCTCTCAAGTCCGCAAAGGTCACTCAAGCAACTGCAGAAGGTCAGAAGGCGCTTATTCAGGAGATGTCTGTCGAGGGTCAGGAAACCAGCGCTCAAGAAGCAAAGGTCAGCACTGGTGCAGAAAAGCAAGATGCACAAGTCAGCACTGGTGCAGAGAAGCAAGAAGCAAAGGTCAGCACTGGTGCAGAGAAGCAAGAAGCAAAGGTCAGCACTGGTTCAGAGAAGCAAGAAGCAAAGGTTAGCACTGGTCCTGAAGCGCAAGAGGCGAAAACAGCGACAGTCGCATCATCTCAAGAGGCTCATCTGGAAGAAGCTGGGAAACTGAAAGCGGAACAATTGCAACAGGCTACAACCGCAGAAGTGTCTGAGCAAAAAGCAAGCGCTCATATCCAAGAGGCTGATGTGAAAAGGGATGCGAAACCTGAAGACAAGCAGGACAAATCCGACGAATTGGAAGCGAAAAAGAAAGAAGTTAAGTCCGGAATGGAAGACATGGCAGCAATGGTCCAGGAGATGGCAGAATCGTTTAGAGAGCTGGGGAAGGAAGTACTTTCAGAGGAGATGAAGGAGAGCAAAGAGGAAGATTCTGACAGAGCCAAAGAGAAATTGGCGCAAGACGAAGGGAAAGAGGTGAAGGACTCTGAGAAAAAAGTCGAAGAGAAGCGACGTAAGAGTAGTGACAAAGGTGCAAAGCAAGATGAGAGCGATCTAGTCAAATCTATCCAAGACCTGGCCAAATCACTAAAAGAATCGTCGCAAGAGGTCATGGAAATGTTATCCACTGAAGACAAGGGCATTGAAGAAGTGTTAAGTCAAGAGAAGGAAACTGCAGAAAACGTGCTAGTCAAAGAAGCCAAAGAGAAGAAAAACCTGGAGAAAAAGGCAGAGGACGAGAAGAAAGCAAAGGCTCAAGATGGAGACAAGAACAAAGTAATGGACGAGAACAAGAGCTTGGAAGAAGCACAGAAGGGTGAAAAGAAAGCCAAAGGCAGCTTGAAAGGTGAGAAGGAAAAGATGGAAGAAGGAATTAATAAGTTAGAAGAGGCCAAGCAAAAGGCTAGGGAGGAGATGGAGAAGTTGGCCGAAGAGAAGAAGAAACTGGCGGATGAAATGGAAAAAGCACGCGCAGAGATACGTAGAATCGAAGAGGAGAGAGCGCTCGAGTTGGGCAAAGGGAAGAAAAAGATGACACCTGAGGAGAAGAAAAAACTGGAGGAGGAAAAGGAAAAACTGACCGAGCTGAAGGATAAATTGGAAGCCGAAAAGAAAAAGTCAGAGGAACAGAAGAAGTTGGTGGAAGATCAACTGAAGGCAACAAGAGAGTTGAAGAAAGAAATGGACGAGGAAAAGAAGCGCGTGGACGAAGCCAAAATGAAAGCTGAGGCGGGGATGAAGGAAGCAGCAGAAGATAAGGAACGAGCCGAGGAAGAAATGAGGAAGAGGAAGGAAGAAATGAATGACGCGCGTTCAGAAATCGAACAGGTCGAGGAGAAGAGGAAGAAGGCGGAGGCTGATAAGGAAGAAAAATCCAGGCGACAGAAAGATGAAGAAGGAGCTAAACAAGAAGTGAAGGACGAAGAAAGTAAGGACGTTAAGAGAAAGGATTCGAAAAAGAAGAAAGCTGAGGAGGAAGCCAAGAAGAAGGAAGCTGAGGAAATGAAGCAAAGGGAAGAAGTAGAAGCTAAGAAGATGAAGGAAGAGGAGGAAAAGAAGAAAAAGGAAGTAGAGGTCAAGAAGGAGGCCGAAGAAAAGAAGCAGAAGGAGGAAGCAGAAGCCAAAAAGAAGGAAGAGGAAAAGAAAAGGAAAGAGGAAGCTGAGGTAAAGAAAAGGGAAGTCGAAGAAAAGAAACAAAAGGAAGAAGCAGAAGCCAAGAAGAAGGAGGAAGAGGAAAAGAAAAAGGAGGAAGCTGAGGTAAAGAAACAAAAGGAAGAAGCAGAAGCCAAAAAGAAAGAAGCTGACGAAAAGAAGCAGAAAGAGGAAGCGGAAGCCAAAAAGAAGGACGAGGAAAAGAAAAAGAAAGAGGAATCCGAGGTAAAGAAAAAGGAAGCTGAAGAAAAGAAACAAAAGGAAGAAGCAGAAGCCAAGAAGGAGGAGGAAGAAAAGAAAAAGAAAGCTGACGCTGAAGCTAAGAAGAAGGAAGCTGAAAAAAAGAAGCAAAAGGAGGAAGCAGACTCCAAGAAAAAAGAAGCAGAGGAAAAGAAGCAGAAGGAGGAAGTAGAAGCCAAAAAGAAGGAAGCCGAGGAAAAGAAGAAAACTGAAGAAGCGGAAGCTAAGAAGAAAGAGGAAGAGGAAAAGAAAATGAAAGAGGAAGCTGAAGCTAAGAAGAAGGAAGCTGAAGAAATGAAACAAAAGGAGGAAGTAGAAGTCAAAAAGAAGGAAGCTGAGGAAAAGAAGAAGAAAGAGGAAGCTGAGATAAAGAAAAAGGAAGGTGAAGAAAAGAAACAAAAGGAAGAAGCAGAAGCCAAAAAGAAAGAGGAAGCCGATATAAAGAAAAAGGAAGGCGAAGAAAAGAAACAAAAGGAAGAAGCAGAAGCCAAGAAGAAGGAGGAAGAGGAAAAGAAAAAGAAAGAGGAAGCTGAAGCTAAGAAGAAGGAAGCTGAAGAAAAGAAGCAAAAAGAGGAAGCAGAAGCCAAAAAGAAGGAAGAAGAGGAAAAGAAGATAAAGGAAGAAGCCGAACTTAAGCAGAAGGCAGATGAAGAAAAGAAGAAGCAAGAAGAAGTAGAGGCCAAGCAGAAAGAGGCTGAAGAAAAGAAGAAACAGGAAGAAGCAGAACCCAAAGGAGCCAAGAAACGAGATTCTAAAAAGGGGAAGAAAGCTGAAGAGGAGGCGAAGAAAAAGGAAGCTGAAGAAAAGAAACAAAAGGAAGAAGCAGAGGCCAAGAAAAAGGTGGAGGCGGAAGCAGAGGCCAAGAAAAAGGAGGAAGCAGAGGCCGTGAAGAAGCAAGAGGAAGAAAAATCGAAGTCAGAGGAAGAGGCTAAAAAGGAGGCAGAAAAGACTAAGAAACGTGGTTCGAAAAAGGGAAAGAAATCGGAAGATGAGGGCTTGAAGGAACAGAAGGCAAAAGAGGAGGAAGAGAAGAAGCGAGTTCAGAAGGAAGAGGAGGAAAAAGCGAAAGCAAAGCAGGCAGAGGAACAACGGCTCAAGGAAGAAGAGGAGAAGAAACGATCAGAAGAAATGAAGCAGAAAGAGAAGCCAGAAGTTGCCAAACGCGGATCCAAAAAGGGAAGAAAAGCAAGCGACAAGGAGCTAATAATAGCAGAGGAGGAACGAAAGCAGAACGAATCGGATGAGAAGAAGCAGAAAGAAGAGGAACGGAACAGAGTGAAAGAGGAGGAGAAGTTAAGAGAGAGGAAAAGGGAAGATGATCACAAGGCTGTTAGAAAGGACTCGGAAGATACAACCAGAAGCGATAAGGACACGGACAAATACCAGAAGCAAGAAACCAAGTACGCGAAGGATAGTACGCACATGGAGCGCAATGAAGGCTACTTGCGTCCAGGCCCTCGTACCGATCCGGACGAAGACATGGCACGTCGCAGAACCGCTATCGGAGCCATGCAAAGCGCGGGTTCTCATCTGGGATTGGACAGACCTAGCTACGAACCGAAGCGTATCGGCCAATCGTCGTACAGTCCCAGCCGTTACGACATGAGTCCTAGCCGTTACAGCGAGCACCATTTACAACGACGTCCTCCACCCAGTACAAGGACAGTAACGAGCGACGAAGGATACACGTCGCATGCAGCCGAGAGACGATCCAGACGCGACTCGTTGCCGCTAGAGTACGAACGGACTAGAGACCGCTCGTACGATCGTATATCGCCCAGCCCGCTACGAGCAGGTCGTAGGACAGGCTCGGGGCTCTATCTAGGCCGAAGTTCTGAAGAACTGCTGTTAGAAGAGTACAACCTGCGATCTAAGATACAGAGTATGACCAGCCTGCATGCTCTGGAGACATCGGACATGTCCAGGTTCCGTCCTAGAAGAGCGTTGGGGATGGGGATATACAGGAGTCGAAGCAAGAAGCCGGAAGATTCGTCGCTCGAGAGTCTTCCGGATCTGGCTGACAAGCGAAGACCATTTGCATCAAGCAGCCTTGGCAGCCTGCACCAGTACCCGTCGTACACACAGCTGTCTCGAAGCACCACGTCCATACCGCAACGAAGGGTTAAGATAAGGGAGAACTTTGCAGAGGACACCCTGGTTGGACTGGACGAGCTGTCCAGTGACATAGGGTCTCCGAGGCCCATGATGGATCGCAGCTCGCTTCTTCAGCGTGTCCACACTCTGAGCGAGGTTGAGGACCTGCCTTTGGACATGAGTCGACAAGGGTTGGGACAGTTCAGCAAGAGTCCGTCTGTTGACAGGATGTATGGAAGTGGAGACATTCCTAGGGTTCCAGAGGTACTGATTGCAAACCATGTCCATTTGCTGATTGTCTACAAGCTACTGTACCACTCGTAATTATTGCAGGTATATCCCGGACGTGACCCTGCAAAGCGACCGCGTTTCAGCATGAAACTGCAGGATCGCATTGTCAACAAGGACTCGCGTATCAAGATGACCTGCAGCGTGCTGGGCATACCTGACCCTGAGGTCAAGTGGTACAAAAATGGAATTCCGCTCTTTTCTGACGGATTCAAGGTATGGCAGTCCTTTGTTACGAGAGGGCATGTACTGTACATTCCCAATTTTTTGTAGGTCCTTCTGACATCAGATAGCGGTGTGGCTGCTATGGAAATATTCGGAGCCTCCAGAATCGACACAGCAGAGTACACCTGTGTGGCCCAAAACTACCATGGAAGATGCAGTTCCAGCGCAATTGTGCGTGTCTTCGGCGACGACATACCCAGACCCACACCTACTTCTTTCCCAAGCGGAATGAGACGTAAGGTCAATCACATATCGGGTCAAACTCAGCAATTAAAAATGATTGGTTTCAGATCACTACCGTTCGGACACGGAAGAACTGATGATGGAATGTGTGGTACTGGGTTCGCCTGAGAAAATAACTTGGCTTAAAGACGGCAGCAGATTGTTGGGAAGAGGTCGCTTCAAGTCGTCAATGACTGCGGACGGTCGGTGCCGATTGGCAGTGACGGATCCGAAGCCTTACGACAGCGGAACGTACACTTGTCAAGCTCAAAACGACCTGTGGACCGACGAGGTCTCAACTTACGTCAGATATGACGGTCAGTACCGCGTTTGTACTGGTTGAGCTGGTGGTCACTCATAAACTGATATTTCCAGGTAGAGGAAAAGACTTCCAGATCCCCAAACCTGTGTTGAAGCATAAGGAACCGGAAGGAACACCAAGGTTTGAGTCCCATTTGTGCGACAGGTTTGTCAAATTGGGCGACGACGCGCTGTTTCAGGTTGAAGTAACTGGTGAGTACACACTTTCTATGGCGGCTTGATTCTTTTAACCGAACTCTTCTATCCAGGCTCGCCACGTCCGACAATAACGTGGCTTCGTAACGGCCGTCAAGTTGCACCATCTTCACGAATCCAGATCAGGGAACATCCAGGTGGTCTGCACACCCTTAGCATCACCGATCTTCAGGCATTGGACCTCGGCGTGTACACGTGTCGTGCCAGCAATTCCATCAGCACCACAGACACAACAGCGTCTCTCAGCTTCCTCTACGCTGGAGAAGCTGGATCGCACGAAAAGCCGCCATCTTTCCTCCAAAAGCCAGTGAGCGTACTGACAGTCGTGGTTGGAGAGGACATTGTCTTCGGGTGCAAAGTGGAAGGAGAGCCGAAGCCAAAAGGTACTTGTTCACACGATCGTCGAGCCATCTTTTACAATGAAACCGTGTTTCAGTCTCTTGGCTGAGAAACACCCAGGACATCACCACGTCCTCCAGAGGAATTAAAGAAGTGGTCAACGACACTTATCGCTTCACTCTGAAGCGAGCCATTCCGTCCGATTCAGGCACGTACACAATCGAAGTCAGGAACGTTTACGGTACGGCCAAATCCTTCGTCACAATCAAGGTAAGTTGTTCAGTATTTAACATCAAACGATGTGCTGATGTCTGTTTTTGTATAGGTGCAAGGTCGAGCCAGATCGGTAACACCAGAGGGCGACTGGCAATCGGACAAACTGTCCAAAGGCGGATCACTACGAGACCTAACGTCATTCTCTGGACGTCGAGCGACTCGTAGTAAGTATAGTCAAGAAATGTCAACTTGCTAGTGTGTCCGAAGCTATTTTTTTGACATACTGTGACATTATCGTCCAACATGTATTTTCCAGCTCTTCCAGGACCAATTCCTGTCGAACCAATCGTGGTGGATTCAGGTCCCAGCTGGGTGTCACTACGTTGGGCCAAACCTGAGCATCACGGAATATCACCAGTCATAGCGTACCGTGTTGAAGCTTGGATCCTAGGCGAAGGTGCCAGATGGCAAGAGGTATGTCACCATTTTGGTGCAATCGGTTCAATGTGACAAAATGTACTTTCCACAGCTTGGATTCGCTGCCATCCCATCGTTCGATGCGTTTGGTCTCCAGTGTGGTCGTGAGTACCTTTTTAGAGTGACCCCTCGTAACCGGTATGGTTGGGGCGAGTCAGTCACCACGAGTCATCCGGTGGCTCTTGGTACGCGTGTCCAGCTTCCTGAGTTTGTCAGCATTCTTCCTGGCACCATCAAGGCCCTTCGTGGCTCCAGTGTGACTCTGGACTGCCAGGTTCACGGAGATCCCCATCCGGAGGTCAGGTGGCTCCGAAATGGAGCCAACATGGACCCAGGACGGAAGCCTCGATACTCGGTGTCGTACGACGGACAACGATGCTCGTTGAACATCGATCAGGTGATGGCCGAAGATGAAGCCAAGTTCAGCTGCGAGGCCAGCAACACAGCTGGTCGAGTCGCAACATTCGCTCGATTGCAAGTAGTCGACGATGCTAAGCTGCTCGAAGCTGACCGGAAAATCCGGAGGTAAATTTACCATTGTCTTAATTTTACGACCCGGATAAATAATTCGTAATTTTTCAGAGGAATAGTGTCCATCATCGAAAGAGGTGACATGGAGCAGCTTCCGCCTCAGTTCACGATGAGACTTCGAGACAGACGCGTCCAGCTGACCTACCCGGTTCGGCTGACCTGTCAGGTGGTTGGTCATCCAACGCCGGAGGTCAACTGGTACAAAGACGGCGCATTAATACACGAAGACGACCGGCACAGTCTGACACACGAGGAGAACTTTTACACACTGGAGCTCTCCACAACACGTCTTGAGGACTCTGGCATATACTCATGCGTTGCTAAAAACATACACGCAGCGGTCAGTTGCAAGAGTCAGCTTGTAGTGGACAAAGGAATCCGGGCCTACATATCGCCAGGGTTTATCCGAGAACTGGAGGATAAGACTGTGGTACAAGGGGCTACATTGCATCTAGAAGCAGCCATCGAGGCATACCCTTCAGTGGGCGTCATTTGGTAAGTTTACTCAGTCAAAGCCTGTTTACGCCATCACAATTTGAGCTGGGTCGCAAAGCGTCTGGTCGTGCGACTGAGGTTCAAATATAGTGAGGGCGTAAACAGTGTGTAAAAATAGTTTTCAGAAATTACTCTGAAATATACCGGTTGGTTTCAGGCATCGAGACGGGATCAAACTCCGGCCGAACCGCAGACAAACGATGATCCTTGACCACGATGGACATGTCAGCTTGGTCATATCCGGTGTGAGTCCTCAGGACTGCGGAATATACACATGCACAGCTACGAACGAAGTGGGTCAGGCCGAATGTACCGCCAAAGTGACAGTCAGTACCACCAGCACTACCAGAAGAACCGAGGACACACCATCACCAAACCTCAAGTACGATCAAATTATTTACAGCGATAAAACCTGAGCTGACACCTTTTGTACTGCAGGAGAGACGCGAGTGCTCCGACTTTCCTGAAGAAACCACGTTCGTCCGATGCGGTCGAAGGAGACACGGTGATCATACTATGCGAAGTGGTCGGAGAGCCCAAACCAGACGTGGTCTGGCTTCGAGACTTCCTCAAGGTACGGTCTTTTTCGGTTCTATCTGGATATACCTGTACCGCAGTAAATGTCTCCGCGCCAGTTAAAATAATTATTGAGTGTTCCAGTACATATACGCATCTTTCTCTTGTCATCGGGGAGTCTAAATGCGTCAGATAGCGCATCCTGATTTACTGCATCGTTGTCTCATGCATCTCGGATGAGGCTGCCTGCTAACTAAATGGAAAAGACCCCCAACACTTTTTTTTATAGTTTCTTGACCTATACACTGAGGTGACAACATAATGGCCGCTGCTTTATTCATAACAGGGTGCGAAATTAATTATCCGCCTGAGGTCATCAACTGGGGCGGTCACGACTTCTATAGGTGACCCTGCCACACCTATATTGTGATGCTTGAAGGCGGGAAAAAAAGGGGCGATGACCCAAAGGTCATCTAGGTGGGATGCGGACACGGATTCTTGCTTTGAGGATTCCAATTCAAAGAGCCGTACATGGTTCGGAGGCACGTGGAGAATGGAGATAACACGCATTAAACGTGGCGGAAAAATTCTGCCGACCTTTCTTCGCATACAAGAAAAGGAAGCAATCAACTTCTTGCACCTTTTTCGAGATGTACCGGCGATAAAAAATATAGCCTGTGCTGTCATACTGACCACAGGAGGACCTAACTAAAGAATTCGGTTGTCATCATTATTTTTTTTCCTAGCCAAGGTGCAAATATCTTGCCCATAATTTTTTTACGTGTCCAAAACCTGTTTTGTAGGACATCCTACCGAGCAACATGCTGTTTCCCAATTAGACATAGGAAATCAATGCCGGATCGATAGCCAAACAGTTTGAATCGGGTTGATGTGCGAAGACACCTGGTCGCGCGGGGTCCACCACCCTTTGGCCACGTGCATTCCCGCAATGAGATGACGACTATGCAAGAAGAAAAAAAAAACATTATCCAAGCACACCGCCAGCTTCTCATGCTCAGAAAGACAATAAAAACGAACGGGTGGCATCGCAATCAATCATCCGGTTTTGGCGTCCGACCCTCTCTCACCGCGGACAAAATATTCAACTGGTGACATTTATGAATGACGCCATGCTGATTTTTGGCCTTTTTTTCCCCCCTCCCTCACACCCACATGAATTTCACAGGTGCACAAGTAAGCTTGAAATTTTACGATCGATATATTCACAATTTAAGATGCGACCATCAAGGGAGCCAACGTTATTTCTTCAACCTGAGTGTTGTTTTTTCCCCCCAGCACATTTTCCGCCAAGAGATCTTTGCCCCGGCGCAACTTTTTGGGCAACCAGCAGGTCCATCCAGATCTGACGTGAAATTCCGGACTAGACGCTGAAATACTTTTACAAACAACAACTCGGCATCAATCGCATATGGGTGCAAAAAAAAATAATTGAAACCGCAAATTCTTCTTCCCCGATCCCAAGTGCCTGGATTAGCGTTCGTTGCCCCGCCTTGAAGCAGCTCAGTCAGTCTTTTAGGAGACTCAACATTCCTAAGCTGCTTTGGTGCTTCGAAGAGAGAGAGCCTCGGAAGCTTAAATGACAAAATGCCTCGTGCTGTCGGTCCGTCTATTCCTGATCCAAAAAGACGGCCACCAGAATGACAAAGTGATGACACTTTTTTTTATTTAAAAGAAAAAACTCCGTGAGATCTCTGTCTTGGCACTGTCCTGTGTGTGGGTGTGGCTTTTGTCATTGGGGCTGGTGATGCAACGTGTTCCTCAACATAACTCACTGCCGGATCCCATTGGCGACAGGTCACTTTTCCATTCGGCCTTACAACACGCTATTGTCAGAAAAAAGGTTGACAACATTCATCCGGATTGTTCTGACACGTTTCAATATATTTCAATTTTTATTTCCCAACGAATTTTTCCTGCTAATCAGGCAAAAACTGACATCTGATTATTTCGCACACACTATACAAAAATCCAGCGTGACAAGTTTTCGAAGTTTGTGAATAATGCGCGAAATTTTTACATATTCGGCCAAGGTTGTGAACGCCCCCCCACGATTATTATTAATGCCGCGATTGCGTGCTGTCCGGTCCACTGAAAAGTAGAACCTGGCGGTTTTGTGTGTATGGAAACCGACATGTGTTATGTGCACAGGATTACACGGTATACACACCAAGAAAATGAGGAGTAAAATGAAGGAGAGGATCGCTTTTGACCTCCGGACACGCCTCTCTTGTCTCTGAGAAACGAGAAATTAGCATAATCACAGGCAGGACAGGTATCTCTCCTTCTTTCTTTTTTTTAATTTTCTGGCTCTCTCAGCTGGCGCCACGTGGGCGCCGTGCCATACAGAGACAAATGGCGCCTGCGTCACACACTTCGCTTCAAAAATATTTCAACCGCCTTGCACTTCACATATCAATCATTACACTCACGAGGGCGGTGCTATTTTCAACAATTAACTATAAACACAATGTATATATAGGCGATTTAAACTCCGGGTTGTAAATTCCTTTTTTTGTATTATTTATTGTATGGAGAGGTGTAATTGCCAGAGTATCCCCGCCCTGTATGATACGCCTTCTGAATGTCTAAGTTCGGGTCGTTACATCAGCATTCAATGCCTCAATCATCATCCTAATTATTCCTCCCAACAGCCTCCCTGTAATAGACCCATCGAAACACATCAGTGACACTCCACTTCATCGGGACAGGTGATTGTCATTCACTACCCGGTTCCCACTCAATTAGGGAGATAAAAAAAACGACACCCGGTCGCATATGCATACAGGGTGTTTCATTATACCCTGCAAAGAATTCCACCGGTTGTTCCCAATATTCCGATGGTTTTACTGCAAGACCCGCCGCAGGGGTTGTTTGTTCAGAGCAGGTTCGTCTTCAACTTATTATATTCCAGCAGGTGAGAATTGCAGCTATCTGCACCCCTTGCCTCAATTTGCATTATTAATATGCACCGCTTCCAACCGACCAAACCAGCGCCATCAAGTGTGAATGCCTAATTATTATTGCGGCTTAATTTTTTTTAAAGCCAGGTCGTGTCCATCATCATAACGGGAATTTATTGTTGGGCGAGTCCCCGAGATCTGAAGAATGTCCCAAATTGCTGATGGATTTATATAAGTTGCAAAATTGATGACCCACCAACGAAAACATGTGTGACTTACGCATTAAAATTCACGCCTTCTTTGGTGTAATATTTACAGTTTGCGCCACTTTATTACACCACATGCTACATTGCATGTAATTACTGCGCACCACCTGCTCACCTGTTAGCGCGACAATATTTTACACCCGAGCAACGCCTAAACCCTGTTTCTACCAATTTTATGAGCAAAGATGAGGTTCTCACGCAAGCGATTGGAATGCGCTTCTCACATAATACATGAGTTTATGACTCTTGTGTATTGTTGCAGCAGGTGTATTACGATGCCCGTGTTCATGTAAAGGTGTCAGAAGCCTCGTTACTGAAATAATTGGTTTCAAACACATCCTGGCATGCATCCCTTCTTCTTCTAAAACGGCATATAGGGTGGAATTTTCGTCTAAACTTAGCAGTAGTGCCAGTGTTTACTGGCACTGCTAAGTTAGCAGTATAGAAGTGGGACGAAAATTATTCCATAGTTGTTACCCGCAGTTTTAATTTATATAAATTCGGTGTATCACTCTAAAAAAATATTCGAATGTTTTCCACTCGATTTAAGTGATTTTCACTATTTCGCCTACTTGATTTAAAGAGGAAATCACTCGATTACTTGAGGGTGAAAAATTGAGCGAAATAACTCAACGTCTCCCACTCATTTTCACTCTTCTTTCGAGTAATTTTCCATTCGATTGGTAAATATTTCCGGAGTAAAATTCACCCAAAAATTACACCGTTTTTGAGTGAAATTTTCACTCGAATATTTTCAGAGAGGTATAATAGCTGGCAGTGGTGGAGACGATAGAAGTGTCGTAAGCTGTAACTGCTATTGATTAATGGGACTGACACCTCTACTATAAAGTGACTTCCAGAAGTCCATGTCACAAGTCTGTTTGAATTATTCTGAACCACTAACAGTACATTGCTACACATCCTTGTTGAATCACCACCTCATCCTTGTTACAACTCTGGCCAGCACACACACACACAAAAAAAAACATTATAACTCGAAATAGTTCATAAATAATGAAGTCGTCCCAGGTAAAACTCCCTGCAGTGAATTTTTTTTTTCCTCTCGAGTCTTCCCACCTCATTGAATAATTTGCATAACCGAGCCCCTGCTACACAAGTCGTCCCCGCACATTTACATAAAGAAGGGGGCTAATCCAGTTTGGCCAAGCCTCGTAACTCACTCGGCGGAAACACCAAAATGTACTAACCGCTCCTTTACACACACAAAAAATTATAAACGAAAAAAAAAAACCAACGTGATTTTCAGCCTAAATGAACTGAAGCTCCGCCCCTTCCACTTCCGGTCAAATCCCCGATTCGACCAATCAGCGCTGAGAGTGAGCGTCTGCGCGGGTATTTTCGATAGAAGGTGAAAGCCTTCTGAAGTTGTGTCAGTCCGAGTCTGAGACGCGGCTCGATCGCATCGAGTTTGAGATAAAGCCACGTGTGTGGCCCTTTTTGAGACTTTATGGTTTTATAATACCGGATCAGGTTGTTTAAAAAAAAAGAAGAAAGAAGGAGGGTTTAGTGCCGAGCATCCGGACCGGGTGTTGTTTGGGGCATCCTGTTTCGGATTATATTCAGTGTCGAATCTGAGGATCGAGTCTGCTGTCAGGAGTCAGGTGCTGTTATTTTCGGATCGGGAGAAGTGAATGCGATTGGAGGTGATTGATAGACAACGGGGCGCGTGACAAAAGGTGCGGGTGAGTTCAAATCATTGTTTTCAAAACGAGTTTCTCACTCAAGGATGACACCCTGTATAGCAGCAGGATTAAGAAGAGGTGGGGTCACAATGTATGCCAAATATTCGACGAAAGTAGAGTGCAATTGAAAGGCTGGTTTCATGATCCGAATTATTCAATCCGGCTGACTAATTTAGACCTGTCACTTTACCAGCAGGGATGGCAATACTTTCAAGTAAAGAGACTTCGACTGTATTATTTTTGAAATAGGTTTTCCGATCTTCACTTCAATGTAAAAAAAGCGGTATCTTCCATAGATTTCAATGCTATGAATGAAGGCTGCTTAGTTTTATCAAAATGATGTAGATTAGTGTAGACCTATCACTAACTTGTTTTATAGGCAACCTCACTAGTACGTACTAGTGAGGTCGCCTACAAAACAGGTTGGTAAACTTGTCGATCCACAGCAATAAATGCAGATAACTAATGGTTGTTAACTTGTGCTAAGCGAAACAAAGTTTATCCATCTGTATATGTCGACTAGCTACCTCGTGATGAAAAGGCTACAGGCATGAACATGTAATGCGAAAATACTGTACTAATATGGATCAAATTGCATAGTAAACGTTTGGTTCATTCTTCTGAAACTAGTTGCTGGGGTAAACACTTGCACTGTGGACTTTATTTTATCCTCCTGAGACCCGATGTCCAACTAACTATTTACTGAATTGCTATATGGAGCAGATCGGAATGGCACTAACAGTAAGTTCGAGTGGTACTCAAGCTGTGGCACTATACAGCGAAAAAAAATACACCAGTCACTCTAGCGAGCAAACTTAGCAGATTTACATGACAAAAACGTGCAGAAAAAATGCAGAAAATGTGGGGGTAATGCACAAAGAAATTATTCGGAATTTTCTAAATGATCACCATAATATAATAGAAATAAAACCTTTCATGATACTGTATTTTCTTTTCCTTGCAATTTTTTAAAGAATTCATTGAGAAATGTAGGAATGTTATATCTAAGACCTGATGTCCAAGACTGTATAGATTGGGCATCTAATTTTGCAAAAAAAAGTGATTTAAAAAAATGAAATAATTTAAAATGGCTTCTACACCTCCCCTTCAGAGCGTTCTTTATTACTAAATAATTGCACCAATGACTTTTTGGGTCTCAGGAGGATATGGCAAATAAATTAATTTTCTTTGCTCGATACCACTTTTTCTTTATCACACATTATGTAGGGCTGTAATAATTTTTCTATCCGAAAATTGATCAAATCATTACTTCCTACATTATGCACTGCAAAACTAAATTTCAACCGGAATTGATTCGGATCGTTCTGCAGTATCATCTAAAATTCCAAGAGAACACGTTCTGATATAAAGACATCCCGGAGACATTATTAGACGCGACCACTTTCGGGTCCAATATACTCTCTCAGCAGAGTGCAACAACATCATTATGGTCCATCCATCCATCCCTTGATCGAATGACTTTGCACCGGATCATTAAAAAGTTCCTGGCTTTCCTCCAGCAGCATCTGCTGCCAGCTTCACTTCGCTTCAAGTGCATGGCCAATCATTGTTGCTGATAAAGCGAAACCGGACAACCTGTTTTCTTCTTCTTGACTTCTTAGAGAGCCCTCTCTTTCTTTTCTCAGCAGATCTAACCAGCAGCGGGTTTGAGATATTCCATCAAGATTGTGTACCCCTCACACACACGGACCGAAAACTTATATCTGTCCAGCCACATTTTCTGGTGACATTTCCCACCCACTGCCACTGGAGCAAACAGGGGGCGATGGCAGAAATCCTTTCCCCGCCCTGCATATCCAATCCTCCCAATTCTAGTCAATCAACATCATTTTAATAGACCCGTCATTGCATCAAGATCTGATTGGCCTCCGTATTATATGAGCACACACAGCAGGGCGGTGTGTATTTCCACCGAAAGGTTCAGTGGTGGGCAAATAAGATATGGTGTGGGATGGATTGCCTCAAATAATATAAAAATCTGGGCAGTCCGTTTCTCAGATGTGTGCCTGGATAAAACAGTGACAGGTTTTGGTGGTTGGCCACTGTCAAAGGGTTTTGTTCCAGGAGCCGACCAGTAGGCTGTGGGATGATTAATGCTCTGGGAAGGAGGAGGTTGGTTTGTCAGATCATTAGACTTAAAGCCCGCTTGCTTCATCCAACCATCAACGTTGCTAACGATTTATGCTCAGTTTCGCAAAAATTAGCCTCGGGAAAGAGAACACACACTTGAACATTGTGGGCTAAACATATTCATTGTTTACCCCCTGTATTACCTCACCCTATATACAACATCACTCGACCTCCAAACTGAATCCAGCAAATATTAGACAGAGCCCATTTAGAGGCCATTAAATTAGGCGCAAGTCAGGTCTTGAGAGTGAAGAATGCCCAGCAAATTGCCGGCTACGACCTCACCGCTTGTCCCCTAAATTTCCCCCCCAACAGGACCCGTGAGACTTTACAGTATACAAAAAAAACCCAGCTCCTTTTGTTGCCCACTGTCCCGTTTTCACCACAGGGGTATGTACATAGTGTATAGGCGTAATAGCAATAGGGGCAAAGAGTGTGTGTCCCCTTTTTATGGACTCAGATCACGCCTCCTCAATTTCGAAGGCGATAAATTTATGGGGCAGAGACAAACCCTCCTTTTGTCCTACCCAGCACAAGAATCACAGGGCAAGATAAAAGGCGACACATGTATACTGGTCAGCTGAGTTCGAGCTGCGATATTTCACCCCCTCCCCTTGTCTGTTTTTTTATAGTCCAGCTGTTTCATTCAACCCACACGACAAGATTGACATATGCTCGATTCAAGTGTCTACAAATAATACAACTGAATTGAAGATATGAAATGCTGTTGGCCACCCAGAAAAAGATTAGCACAATTGCAGTATCCGTTGGTTTTTGCTGAATTTCGATTTGGAAAAACGGACCGGACATGCGCTCGAATCTCATGGGATCTGCTTGTTGGTCAGTCGGATAAAGGTCGCGGGAACTGCTGACTTGGAATGAGTAGGAATCCGCAGGCGGGGTTTGGGAACAGGTTGGCTCTCCCATCGCCACATTTGGCTCGGAGTGATGAGATAGGTCGGGCCAAACCAAAGAAGAAGAAGAAGACAGCTAACAAATATGTCCCAAGTTCAGATCCAGACCGGACAAAAATCGTTGGACTTAATCACAGAAAAGGAAATGAATCGACTCAAAATGCAAGCTGCTACAACAAATTATCAGCTAATTTCTTCCACGTTACTAACCTGATAATACAGGGCTACAAATCTCCGAGTTTAAAGAGACATGATTAGATTTTACTTGCATCTCAAACCCGGAGGCCGTTTATTCCCCCATTGCATGTTTCATGTCTCATTCGGAGATGGAAATCGTTTATTTACTTTATTCGTTGGAAGAGATGTCCACGCCTCAAACTTATTGACAATTACATGGTCACGATCGAGGCTCCAAAAAATTACACCTGACAATGAGCGTTAATGTAGCACGGCTCTATAAAAATATCGTAATAAAATGGGGGTTCGGATTAGATACGTATCGATGCGCCACCAATTACAGAACGTGGGATGAATACCAATCAAGTCAGACTACATGCAAAAAGCGAGTGCTACTCATTTGGAAGCAAATTCTTGGCTGATTAATCACACCTTTAGAAGATGATGGCTTTCACAGTGTGACGTAATAATTCTACAATTATTTTTGCATTATCTGTTCAATTTTCTTCGTTATTCCTATACACCAGCGGAATTTTTTTAAGCGAACTTTAGGATATTGTGTGGGTTTGGCATAGTATTTAACACCTTGTAAGTGGCTTATTTTGGAAGTGTGGCACGTGAGCAACGTAATACGTCAGATCCGCATGGCGCATAAATAAAAGCAGCATTCATTAGGAGCCCCCGTATCTCTCTTTTTCGGGCCAGTCTTTATATGGAAACCGGTTTTTTCCCCCACACCAACACGCCTCCAACAGGTTGGGGGCTTATTCGCCTTCACACCTCCTATTTTCACCTACCATCGAAAGTTACCCCCCTTTTTTAACTTTGAAAGGAAATTTCACTACATACACTCACTTGACTGGACAGTTAATGACTGGAAGGGTTAATTTTAAATCGTGAAATAAATTTAATAATCGCTGATTTGGAAATTAGGTGGATCCAGATGGGCGTGTAATTATGCATATAAATCAACCAAGAGTCCTGCTGACCTGTATTCCTCACCGTTAATTATTAGAAGTTAGATTCTTAACACAGTTATGAGAGTTTGTCTTGGCCACATGCCCAGTTGATCCATGCCCATTCTAATAATTACTCATTTCTGATGAACAGATAACGCGCTTTCAAATTGGAATTACAATTTGCATACCCCTGTGATTGCCTCCTCCAAATGCAGATTGTTTATTCGACCAAAATCATTTTTCATGATTGTTGCTTATTAATATCTCTTGATGTGCGGACTTGAACTGTGCAAACTGGAGCGGATCAAAATGACAAAAGTGCAGCAGAATACATGATTGACGTTTTATTCAAACTGTATTGAAATGCCCATTACTTAGGAGTTAATGACGGGCCATGATTCTTTCCCTCCTTTCGTCGGATGGCTCCAGATAAATCCGAGGCCCTCTGTATAATATAGAGAAGAAAAAGGGCCAGAGACTGGACGGGAGGTAACTTTCTAAAAGTGTTTACATGTCGGCCATATCTGGTTTGTTATCGTAAGGTGGACAACGCTCCCTAGTAATTTAGAGATGTTCACTTGATTCATCCCCATGGAGGCCAGCTGGCAGCATCAACTCAGTCATAATACCCTGGACCAAAACCGGGCCCATTTCCATCTGCATACCGCCTGCCTCTCTTCACAATTTTTTTCTCTCCTCCACTCAAACAATACCTCTGATAAAAATCCACAGTTTCCCTTATTACGACTTTGGTAGAGACTATAAATTACACGCCAATAATTTATGGCCGCAATTTGTTTGTACAGTCGTAGCCTGCGAGGCACAGACCAGAGCAGTTTGCACACACAAAAAAACTTTTCAGGCACGCGGCTTAATTAATTCCCCCTGCTAAAAAGCTGGATATCAATTAAAATCCGGAATTGGCGGAATCTAAGAAATGGCAATAATTAGGCGAATGAATGAGAAGCGTCTGCTGGGGGTAAACCAGCTTCTGGTCTGTGTTTACCTAATGAACACAATATGCGATTGTGTTGCTTAGAGCCAGTTTGTAGCACAGATTCAGTAGGGAATAGCTAGGATTACGTATTGGCATGAAAATTTTTACGCCGTGAATTAAAATAACCAGTTTCCCCACTGTCTTACTCCGAAATCAGCATACAACCTAGCTGCCAAGCTCAGAATTTTAAAAACATGACCCATTAAGTCGTTGTGACCTTTTCCCCATTCCCCATTGTTTGCCATGAAGGTTCAGACATATAAATGAACCGTAAAATGAAATGAAGCTGCGCATGATAGAACAATCGCCAAGTTTCGCATCTTCGGTTAGCTTCGGTTAGGAACTTTTTTTTTCGAGTCAATGGCAGCCCGGAGTAGCTTAGGAAAAAAAAGGGAAGTTAAACGTCGTAAAAGACTTCGGAGCTGATTTACTCCCGGGTTAAAAAGCTGCCAAAGTGTTGAGAGAGTATGGAGATATAATTGCGCCGACTCTTGCACACCAGCCCCGTGTACGAGTAATGTGATATTGCGACCATGTGATTTTTATGGTAACGACACCCGCGACATTTACGGTGAACTTGAATGTTCTTCCCACTCCGAAACCGTCGCAAACGAGTACTTTGGGAACAATAGCGCCGTAAATCACGCTATACAACGCCAGAGCTTTCCCTTTTTAAGCAGCTGACACTCTCCTGTAAATCCTGACCTGTACTCATGCCAAGTCACCCAAAAACACACACGAGAAAAAATATATACGTATAAGAGGCACAGGCATGCCACACGTTACTTTGTAAACACGACATTTCCATAAGCTCGTGTAATTGTGCGAACAGTGCAAAACAGGTTCAGTTTTTCAGGTATTTTCTAAACTAATGAGTGGCCATTAAGAGGTGAACACGTGCCTCTCGAATTTACCTGTGCACGAAGAGACGGCCATGTCCAGATGTAACAGTAGAATCTGAAACAATACGAAAATTACGTTAGAATAAGAGTTGTAGTGTCCATGGTGTCACTATAGGTCGGCTCTCTAAATACGGTGCACACATTGCGATGGCCAGGCGATTCATTTGTCACACGGGCACGTGTAAGGGCAAGGTATGGACTCGCAAAATAATAACCAGTACATCATTTGGTCTCACATTATCACATTCGGTCATGGTACACGACCCATTGAACAGTACGACCACAATCGGACCCTGGATCGTATAATGTGCGGGTAATGAATCGGACGTGACGTACAGCATAACGCTTTGACAGCCTCCTCTCTAAATCATCCAGGCCTTTTGTATGGACCGACAATGGAGCTTCTTTTGTCCAGATGTCTTAGCCGATGGGACGTCACACTCTTTGGCTTGGAAGCAATGCGTATACATACTCAGGGCTAACAACTTCGCAAATTCCCATATTCTGGCCAGGTTAACTTCACCGACGCTAATTCCTCCTTGAATGTTTGGCTATCTCAGCGACCAAATTAGGAAGCGATCTGTTAACGCCTCCTGTACTGTTGAAAAACGATGACCCGGCGCCAGAGAGGAGCCAGCAGCATCCCTATAAGCTGACTTCAAAAGCGGTAGGCATTGTGGTCTCTCATGCAAAAGCTAATTCGGCGTGAATCTTCATCCCTCGCTAGAAAAGGCAAGGTTGTGTGGCCCTCTTGTGAAAGTGAGATAAGTGGGAAGCCCTGGGTGACTCAGTCTTTTACTAAGAAAATATCTGAGTAGATCCGATCGAAGCTATTTTTTTTTAAACAATTTTGAACCTTTAAAAAAGTCGGTCAGAGGTCACATCTGGCGACAACAAAAATGGCTGACAGGCTGTTTTCCCAAAACAGACATCGAGCCCAATCCGGGCCGATGAAAGCGTACCTTTTGGCCGTGAAATCGTGCCAAGATAACATCTGAGTTGCGATAGATTAGCTCCAGGGGGTGCTTCGGAGAAAGGCAGGGTCCCGATCCAGTTCGCATTTGGAGGATTTAACATCTAAATTCTACTTACGTAACTTGTCTGTTCTGCAACGGTCTACATTGATAAACCCTACAACGAGTCAAAGGGTCAGTTATAAATCTACATTCAATGGTGCAACAATGGTATACAAAGGCTCACTTACCATTTTATATCCTTATAAATGTCATTTATATACGGATATTTTATACGTTCACTGGTGCAACAAATGTTTGGTACAAAAGTTCGCAATTTATATTTAACGTGATAATTTTTTGTGCAACGGAAAATGTCCGCCGGCTTACTAAAATGGCGACAGACCATGACCGACAGGCAGCACAGTGAAAGCGACAAAAGTGACACCCTCAAAAAACTGAATAAAAAGCCCTCAGTTTTGTTGTGTGGATAACGAGAGTTATATACTGGGCGTTCAAAGAGATACGATCTGCCAAGTTTTGCTTCTGGCTTTTGCTGAAACCACTTTTTTCTGCGCTCTTTTGTAGGCTCATAACTTTCGGTCGGTGCGCTGACGCAATGCGCGGATTAATCAGGAATTAATTGCAGCAACTCCAGTAGCAATGAGGTTGCGAAAATCCGCCATTTCTTCGGATGAAGACAGCCTATATTGTCCGAGTGATGTTTCCAACAATTAAATGGTCCCTATTGTTGTACCCGACTGGAAGAATTCGGGTATTTCCTGGTCGCGTATCCCAGGCGACAATCAGGATTTGCGAGCGTGTTGGTTTTAAAATGCAGTCCCTTGGCCCTTGTGTGGTCAAGGCGCCTCGTTTATTCCAGCAGCCCGTCTGATTATGCCGGAATTATCGCGATATCGGCATCTTCCCCCCTAGCTGGTCGTTAATCGAATCAAAAAATATCAATCTCTTCTGTTTGTTTTTTTTCTTCTTCTTCTTTTGATTGGATAAGGTAGAGTGTCCTGGGAAACCGCCCGCGCGTCCGGTCCTTCTCCTCGGGCAATAAATCGCCACCGACTGACCATACCTCCAGGGAAAGGACCACCTTCCCAGTTGGGTGGTCTTGGCATCAATATAACTCCCTGTTTTTGTTGATTTGCGCATTATATCTGCGGGGCCTACGAGTATAAGGCAGGATCTATAGCCAACTCAACTCTGTACAGGCCTTATATACGCAAAGTGACAGTAAAAGATGGCGCTAAATTACAGCAGCACTGGTCGCCAAAATATTTAAGAGAATATTTACAAAAGAATTTGGCAGAATATTTACAAAAAAACAGCAGAATATTTGCAAAAATAAGTAAAATAGTTGGTACAATTATTTAGTAAAGAGGTAGTGTAAATGGTTCCAGATCAATATTAGATAAACAAGTGAAACACATTTTCGTAATATTTCTCTGGCTATAGCGAAAATCTGTCCTTAGTAATGTAATTTTAATGTTCATTTTAGCAACCTTACTTAAATTCGCGAACTTAGCATGTATTGCCAATTTCTCTCCCAGCTCTGAGTATACCGAGCTTGTATCTGCTTGTGTTTGATATGTGTTGTATGTGGGTTATGCGATGCCTGGGGCCGGCCTTGGGTGATGGACTCGCTCACTTCACCTGACGGTGCGGTGGGGACAAGAAGGCGCCATCCAGGATTTTCACCTCCGGAGGTGGTTTGCGGATTCAAAAGAGACCAAGGGTGGTATAGTAGTATACAGGGTGGAGAGGTATGGGAGTTGGGTGGGGGGGGTATTATGTAGCATAGAGAGCCTTTTTTTAAACTCTCTCAGGGTCGTGCAAGACACGCGCCATTGTGGGGATGGGTCACAGTTAATGGTACAGTACTAATCATGCTCGAGGGAGTCTATTTTTAGAACACTGTGACACTGCAGAAGTGTTACATGCAGAATATTTCAAGCAAGTCTGCCAGGAAAACATATCACATAAACAATAATCACGATAAAAATTCTTGCTAAGGTCCGGTACACATCTTCCAGAAAATATTCAACAGAAAATAGTTTTACTGTCAGTGAAAAACGTTTTGATTTTTTTCCCCAGCTTGGTTGTTAGAGGTGCATATTGTTATGTAAAAATTAGTAAGGGCGTTACTAATTAGCTCTGCTTTGTTTTAAAGTTGCGTCACTTCCAATTGCTTCACTCCCACATTGTGATATCCAAGCTGAAATGTATGTAATCAGCTAATCGAACATTCCTCTTTGGAAAAAAAAAAACATATGCCAAGCCAGTTATTTGCCTCAATTGCTCGCATGCATCACTTTCTACTCATTTTTTTTTACACTTACATATGTGTAGGCCTATCCTCTTGAAAAAAAGGTTTCCTGTACTATCCGTCAAGCCCAGCGCCAGGTTCTAATTTGCTTCATGAAAAAGTCATAAATCAGCTCCAGAATGACGCGGTCATTTCTTTTCCCACTGCCCCGGACGGGTGAACCAGTACAACGGTGCCAAAAACAATGCCGCCAACAGCACGCAATTACATGCAACAATGTCAGCCACGGTCCTTATTCAATTAGCTATAATCTCCTCCAATCGCACGTTTTCCGGATTCTTATCCACTCTCAGGACTTGCGCTGATTCATTCCCTGCTGACTATCGGGATTAAAATCTGCACTCACCTCAGTGGGACACTTTATTTTAGCAATTCCTTCTGCATAGTAGCGGAGCTGCTACTGAGAAATATAATATTAAAGGTCTAATTTAAAAAATAACAAATCGGCAGTAGCAGCGATTAAGAGTGTACATTAATATTACACGGCTACCTAGGAAGTTGCACCCAGTGAAGATTAACGATCTACTGGTTTCAACCTGTGTTATTAACCATCGCTTCCAACAGTGAAAAGCACTTCTTTTGTTGTCTC